>SNQN01008144.1:11173-30452 GCA_008642245.1 Bassia scoparia | reverse complement strand
CCTTCTGGATTAAACTTCATGGTATAAACTGCACTCTGGTGACCACTCAACAACATGATTGGCGACTCCAAACTTGAAGTACGTTGCCTCCCATTTGGCCCAAGGCCCTGAGGAGCGGAGTATGGCACCGTGGACCACTCCATTGGCCTAGGGCCAGCAACAGATAAAGCACTTTCACTGTTACTTGTCATAGCCAACATCCTGCCTTCTGCTTCACTAAATTACAAAGAGATCTGCTTGCACCTGCCAGTATATAAACTTCAAATGAATCTTATGTTTCAAAAGTCCAAAATATGAACAAACAACACCATGTAACTAAACATGCAATAGACGAACAAGAAACAACATATCATAAGAAAGACATCCAAAAAGATAGGTTTTACTCTAAAGGATCAGAACATGATGGGATTCATTAATACCAGCTCAGAAAATTACTGGCGAAAGGAACAGCTTGTGGATTAAAATTCGTATTTTCCCCTTGCAACACGGTGTAACTAAACATACAATAGGTGAACAAGAAAGTGAAGAAACGACCAATCATAAAAAAGACATGCAAAAAGATAGTCTTTACTATTGAGGATCAGAGCATGATGGGATCAAACTAGTGTACCACACTGGAGAAAGAAACAACTATTTGTGGATTGAAAATCATATATTTTGCACTAGCAAACTGCTTCACTAAAAAATATCCTTTGCTACACCAGAATTTTCCAATCCAACAAAATTACAGCATGTGAACCTCTTCAAGAGACCTAAAGGTTCGTAGTTAACAGCTCACTATGTTAGAAATTTAGTCTATGTGACATCACCACAAACAGGACTCACCGCAATATCATGAAAGTACTGAACTTCTAGACTTTTATTACTAACAATTTAATAATACATGAACTGTAATGAGACAAGAGACCTATCAAAATCCCGATGCTATGTCACACATATACTGTCATACACATACACTACTCTCCTATAGGCAACGGTTATCTAAGGAAAACAATTTTCAATGGAAACCATGATTATAAAAAATATTTACCTTCGTTTGTTTGATCATGGAAAACTTTGGGAGAACAGAGACATGATAGTTTAAAAAGAAGAAGACAGGTAGGAGAAGCGAACAGGGCACAAGRGGAACTAAGGAGTAGGGAGGAAAATGCGCATACCTAACGTATTAAATGGACTAAAAGTAAACATTCAATGAAGTGGTTAACATCAAGCCTAGACCACTACCTAATTTCTTCAATTTGTTTTGTGTATTCTTCTCATTTCTTCTTAGAGTTCTTACTCTACCCATCTTTCGCCAAACTCAATATGGTAGCAACGCATAAAATCATGAATAAAATATTACTTTGCAGTCGCATACTCACAGCTTCTATCAATGGTATCCACACACAAACGTCTCTAAACTACCACCTGTTGACGAATTCCAACAAATAAACTATCAAGTGGACCTACTATTATATTTATTATATTTTTCCCTTACCTCCTTATCCGCCTTTTTCTCCTCTTTCTAGCTTCTTCATTTCCTCTCTTGACTTATTCCTAATCAAAAAATCACCATCACTTTACATGCATTCAAGTATTAGAAAAGTTCATATGAAACTTAAATCTCCCCTAAAATGGAGAAAAAATGCAGTTGAGTGAGAGTCAATGTCCATAATATTCACTTAATGGCAAGAATTCATATGTCCAGTACTCGACTATTCAAGTGATATCATAATACAAGCATAACAGCAATGTTCAATAGTTATCATTTAAAAATAGAAAATCAGTAATACTATCTTGAAGCCAAAACCTAATATCCAAGCGTAATGATGAATGACACACTCTAAATCAGCAAGCAAAATCAAACCAACATTCCAAATTTCATATGCTAAACATTCACGGTAATGGAATTTGAAAATGAATGACATTGAACTAAATGAAAGCAAATCAAACCTAAGTTCTAATGTCATTATCAAACATTTGTACCATAAGAAATCTTGATAAACATAAAAAATCATCAATAACCAGCAATAATTACTTAAAATAGAAATTACCTGATTAGAAGAGAAATATACGAGAATGAAGATAGATCAAAAAGTCAATCTCAAAACCTGGGAACGCTCAAACAACACCGAATACCTATTTAATGCTCCTGTTAACAGCAAATCGATAACATACAAAAGCCACCAACAGTCAATGACAATCTGTTCCATTTTTTCATCAGACAAACCAGCAAAACAGTTGGACATGCATGGTGCATCACAAAGAGTAAAGACCACACTAATTTCCACTGAACAACATATAACAGATGCCAAATCAAGGAATCAACAAAATTTCCGGACAATGCAAGTCTAAAATTCAGTAAAAATCACTAGAAAGGAAGAATCAATAAGAGAAGATGAAGAACAAACGAAGTGAAGTTTCAACGTATAATCTAGAATACCAATCATTGAAATAACCTATAAATTCGAAAATTTAATTCAAAAAAAGAGTGTGAGTATCAGCTATACAACAAACCTGGGATTTTCGAATTGATATGTCCCGACTGTTAGGGTTAGATTGGCGGTGGAAGAAGAGCATTGGAAGTATTTGAGTATGAAAAACTAGTTTAGCTGAAAATTGGGAAGAATCGTTTAATTAGACACTACACTATTTTCATAAACTTTAGGGGAAGAAAAAATCGATTTAATTTGCCACCGATTATGAATAACGCTCCGAACTCAACTAATTACTATTAAATTAAAGGAATTTCAAACACTATACCGTTAAAAAATCGCATTTCTACAATATATTTAATTTTTTCTCTCTCTCTTTACCCCTGAATTTGAAAACCATTCACACTGTAACCTTACGAGTCGTTTGGCTAGAAGATAGGATAAGGATTTTAAAAAAGAGCGACAAGGATATGGAATTGAGTAATAAGGAATTGGGTAAATTATCCTTGCCCTTGGTTTGGTATAAAAGTGGAATCATGCCTTATCCTTGCCCATGTTTGATATATAGGATTTGATGTGAGAGACTAAATCACACATCTTACAATTTTGCCTTCTTTTTATCTTACTTTTTCCACTTTAAACTTTGTTTTTATATATAAATGCAATATGTCATTTAACAATTTAGAGAATTCCCAATTCTAATACCTCCCCCCTTGTACTTGATATGGAAAAAGACTTTGATTATTCCCTTTTCTTCTTATAAGGGATAAAGTCAATTCCCCTAAACAAACACTGATAGTGAAACATATGGATTTTAAATCCATATCTCCTTTGTTAATCCCCTCAAACAAACGCCCCGTTAATGATTTATTTAACAAAACTAAGGTTAATTTTTATCTTTTTAACATAAAACAAATAAAAAAAAAAAAAATGGATCTACTAATACCCCTGAAATTTGCTTTACCATAGAAATACCCCCATTTTTTTTTGCCCTCTATATTGTACCCTCAAGTTTTGAAAACTTACACATTATAACCTTATAATTTAATAACATAACTATGGTTAAACTAAAAGTTAACTTTATTTTTTTAAAAAAAAATATAAACAAAAAAAACCACCCCAACCACTGCCCACCACCACCCACCACCCAACTTCGACCACCAAACCAACCTCCTCCGACCACCTCCTTTGACCACCTCTCCCACCGGCCCCACCCCACACTCCAACCACTCCAACCCCTTCGCCACACCATCCCCACTCCACCGACAACCCACCCACCGAAAAACCTAATCAATTAAATCTTTAAATTAATTCAAAACCCTTGGATGAATTTGAAAATAAACTTAGGCTTTGATTCTTTTATAGTTAATTGCAAAATTGTGTTTTCAATTTTGAAATTAGAATTTGATTGGACTGTGTAAAATTGGGGGTTTGATTTGGCGGTAAGATGGGTTTTATGTGACTGGTTTCAGTTGATGGGGTTTATTTGGTTTCCGGACGTTGTATCGGCGGAGGTGGGACTCGAGGTGCAGTTTCAGTATTGAGAGTTCGCGAGTGTGCCGAGAGATCTGTGTGCCCTGACTGGGTGGTGGGCACGACAGTACGTGACGTGTGTCGTGCGGGTGCGGCCTGTGGCGACGGTGAAGGTGATGGTGGGCTCAGTGGCGTGGGTGGTATGAGAGTGACAAGTTAGGAGTGCAGTGTGTGGAAATTTTTTTTCTTTTTTTCTTTTTTTTTAAAGTTAAATTAACCATGTATTGGTTAAAGGTAACCACGAGGGTTTATATGTAATGTTTGTAAAATTGAGGGGTACAATATAGGGCAAAAACGGAGTATTCATGGAACAAGCAAATTTACAGGTACCCTGTAAAAATCCCAAAAAAATCAATAAAAATAAACAACCACCCCCTCATCCACCACAACCCTAGTCCACCGTCACTATACCATCACCACCAACCCCTCCACCGCCACCACCCCCTCTAGAACCACTGTCAATGCACCACCAGCAACCACCCTCCTCCTCTTCACCCACCCTTACGACCACCCAACCTCATCCAACCACACAAACCCCCACGCAAACCGCACATCCAACCCCACGCGAACCACGCACCTAACCCCACAGGCCACCCAACTCGCGAACCCGCAACCTAGAATTTTTGAAAACCAAAATCGATTTTTTCCCCCCAATATGTGTTTGAAAACCCAGAAGATCGATTTTCCCCCCAATTTGAGCTTTAAAACCCAGATCGAAACCCAAATTGTGTTTCGAAACCAATAATCGGTTTTTGAAACCCATAACCAACACTTCCAGGTTGCGTTGGTGGTTACTGGGTGTGTTCAAAGGTGCGAGGGTGTGGACGTGTGGTTGCTAGGCGGGGTTTGGGTTTCGAATCAAAGGCGGTTGGTGGGTGTGTTCGAAGGTGGTTGCTTGGTTTGGTGGCGAGTGGTGCGCCATGCGATGGTGTTGGTGCGAAGGTCATTTGAGGGGAGGGTGGTGGAGTGGGGGTGGGGTGAGGTGGGGTGGTTGTTTTGTTTTGTTTTTTTTTAAATTTGTTTAAACTTAACCATGTATGGTTAAAATTAACAAATAAAGGTTATGTTGTAGAAAGATATCAAAAATCAAGGGCACGATAGAGAGGGCCAGAAAAATGGGGGTATATTATAGAAAATGTGATTTTTCAGGGGTATAGTGTAGAAAATTCCTAAATTAAATTAAACTTATTTTTAATAAATTAAACTTTTTCTTGAAATTTTAATATTTTTTTATGGATTAAACTAAACTTTAACAAGGGGCGGGGATGGAATCAATCTCAGTATTTTCTGAAATCCAAAGGAAAGATTTAATCATATGACTTATCCCCCACTTTCTGGAGTGAGCTGAACTTATTTTTACTAAACTGTAAATTTACAAAAGCTTAATTAWATAAGTTGACGAGAACATAACCTAAATCTACTACAGTAATATGTTTTGGTGTTATAAATCTACTAGTATGTAAATAAATGGTTAGAAGTGGGAATTATTTTAATAAACTTACAAACTATCAGAGAAGCTTTTTTTTCCACTCTAAGCATTCTCTCTAAACTTAGGGTTCGCTTGGTAAATTCTTCATCCCTTTTCGTCTACAGAAGTAGTTTTTCAGTCAATCTTTCGCTTGTTAGTTTTTTATCCCTTCTCTTCATCTAAAGAGTAAGGTTTTCCTCCCTTGGCCGCCTTTTTTACGTGAGGCTGTTGGATTCGCCGTGCGGAAAGGGACTACATTCCCTCCTCACCGCCGGCGAGTCCCTCCCTCCTTTTGGGTTTGCTCGATGTCGATTGATTATGCAAATATATTAACGGGGTTTAACTTCACTAGTTGTCGTTCAATGATACTTTCGCTGTGACGTCACGAGCAAGGGGCAACGATCACGACCCCTGTTTTAGGGCCTCTCGTCCCGACCAATCACCCCTTGGAAGGTTGTGGTAGGGGTTCCGCTGCTACCATCAGTAGGTGTTGCTACATATCGTCTCAAGCAAGCTTCTTTAATTTAGTTTTAATTATTGTATTTCAAATAAGGATGTCCTCTGGGATTTGGTTTCTATCTGATCGCAATATAGGGTTTTAGATCTCTGATCTCATTTTGCTCTTTCTGTTCGAAGGAGAGACCTTGGCTGAGTCTATATCCTCTGTTTGGCGACTTTCAAGTGTCGGCTATGACCAGGTGTGCTAATGGCTTTGACCTCAAACTTGTGTGGAAGTTGTTTCAAATTACTTTTTGCTGATCGATATATGCTACATCCTTTGGACCTTGGTGGTGGTTTCATTCTAATTGTTAATATTGGGAAGATATATTAGACACAGACCGACGCAATTACGCAATAATAGATAGAATGCCGATTGTGCGAACTCACAAATCAGTACTGCTTCGGATGAAGGGAATTTTTAGGTCGGTATTTTAATTAATCTGTTGTATATATGCATAAAGTTTATAGGTTCTATGGATTTCTGATAAGGTTTTATCAGTGTTGTCAAATTTAAGTGTCGTTCGGCTTTACTATAATGAAATTTTAAAACACAAAAGTTCAATGTATGAATGAGTCACTTTATCCAAATTTGAAAACATGAGATAAATACTCTTGTTATTTAAACAACAAAATAAAATAGAAGTCTTTACTTCAAAAAAAAATCAATGGGTTTGACGGTTGGTTTCTACTTCATTTTTGTCCCAGTTCAAGCGGTATATTCTAATTTACAAGTTTGAAAGAATTAAGGTTACATGATTTTTGTCAGCATTCGGAAGACTACATATGTACATGAGCAACGTAAGTACATAACATATGCATCACAAATAAATGTTTGAAACTGCGCGAACTCGTAAATCTGTATTGCATTAGATGAAGGGAATTATTTAAGGCAATTTCATCAAATATGTTTTTTTGATGTATAAGTTCATAGGATTATGTAGTCTTTAGTGCTGACAGAACTATAAGGGTTGTTTGGCTTTACTAAGAAGAAACATTTTTTCGTCCCGTAAAAATGGTAGTTTAATTGTAACTAAAAAAAGTGTATTTTAAAATAGTTAGGCTTCTGTTCTGTAACTTCTTTAATTTTATTTAAAAGGATGCAAATAAGGTTGTGCACGTACATTATTTGGCTAGGTTTAGTAATTTGTGAGATGATACGAGGGTTTGGCTTCAAGAGTACCTCGTTGAAAACCATGAATTTAATTGCTGATTGGGCTTCTATATATGTTTATGTTATCTCGCTTCCCACTAAAAAATGGTATTTAGAAATGTATTTCGATTAATTTATGGTTTGGAAGATGGTCCTAGTTGTTTCGAGGAAGACTGTATTCTGTTGGGTCGAAAGATAAAACGATTTTTGACACATGAGTTGCCGAGAATAGTCCATTTGAAGCATAAGTTAGTTTGTATTGTTGATAAGATGAAATAAAAAAAGAAAGAGGTTTTGATATGTGCATCTTCTTGAGTGTTACACACACTCTTTGGGAAGAAGGAAGAGAACAACAAAACAAGGGGAGTATGTGCACTATCATAATATTGTCCCATATAGAGTCCAAATGAAAGTATGGTTGGATTAACCTTGGGAGGAGTGTTGAACTTGCTATTTACACTAGTAATAAATAATTATAGATATTAATAAGTCTTGAATAAAAGGTTTTTAGGCTTGGGCCAGAGGTTAATAAAGACATGGCTATAGTAAATGCTATTAGTTTCGTCGTCTGTGCCTTTTTGCCTCTTCCCTCTAGGGCTCCATTTAGGGCGTGTTCGACAACATAGACAACATATAGTAATGGTGGAAATAACTTTTAGTGGTTGAAGTAGCCGGTAGCGAACGAAACTAAATTTGTCAATATGAGTGTTCGACAGTAGTAACGGTTGTATTTATAACAAAAGAAAATTAATTATCAGATAGAGTTTTAATCTAGCTTAAACGCTAAAAACTAAAACGTTACCCCTACTAGCATTTTAAAAAAGTAGCGTTTAACGCTAATCGCTACTTAAAATGCTACCTTGCCGAAAAATTAACCAAGTAGCTTTTTAATCTAGTCTGAACGCTAAACGCTACCTAAAAACTCTACGCCAAACACGCCTTTAGTTTAAGAAGCCTTAGTCTTGGAGCTAGTGAGACCCAAGTACCGAGTATTAGAGTAATTAATGAGTCGAGTCTATTCGCGAGCTGCTCGAGCTCGGTTTACTCAAAACTGGATTCACTAGGGCTTGGCTTCATCTCAAGTTCAACTGGAGAAAAAACAAGACATTAAACGAGCTATGCTAAGTTCTATTGGAAAAGGTCTCGACCCAACTCAAATTATATATTTACTATAAATATAGTTATTTTAATTTACACATTTAACATACATTTTAACAAAAGTTAATAAATGACAAAAAAGACATAAATTAAAAATAAAGGGATTTTTCCCCAAATACCCCTGTGTTTTAGTTAATAACTTATATACCCCTGTGTTTTTAGAAACAATCCATATACCCCCCCACATTAGAGATAATAACTAAAATACCCTTAGCTTAATGAGCCAAAATTCTGTTAAATCCCTAACACCGTTATCCCTTAAACCATCGGCTGACTGTGCCATCCTTATAATCGACTCCACCATCGGAGGTTTTGAGGCTGGCATCTCYAAGGATGGTCAGACCCGTGAACACGYTCTTCTTGCCTTCACCAATAACTACTGTCATTTTAACTTGATTCAATTTGAGGTTTTGTCCCCAATTAAWTGAAATCAAACACCTATTTGATTCAATTTGAAGATTCGAATACCCATTTCATTGAATCATTGATTGAAATATTCGACATAAAAAAGAATAAATAAAAATGGGTTCTTGTTTATCTGCAAAAGTCAAGCAACCATTGTCTCAGACTCACAAATTTCAGATTATTAAACACAAAAAAATTTCAGATTTTTTAACACACAAAATTTCAGATTTTTTAACACAAAAGAATCTAAATTTTTTGAATCAATGGGTTGATTTAGATTTAATTATCGATTATGTAATTGTTGGGTTGATTGTGGAGTTAATGGTGATGAAAGACAAAAAGGGGAGAAGAGAGCTCACGACAGTGAAGAGTTAATGGTGTAGTTTTTTTTTCTTTTGCTAATTAAGAGCTTAATTAGATGAAATGTAACGGTGTTTAGTTTTTCGTCCTTAGTAAGGGTATTTGGGCTTTTTCTAATGTGGGCGGGGGGGGGGGGTATATGAGTGATTTCTAAAAACACATGGGTATATGAGTTATTAGGCTTAAACTCAAGGTATATAGGAAAATCTCAAAATAAGCTATATAAAAATAAGCCTTTTTAAATGAGCTTTTTTATAACGAGCTTCTAAACGAGCTGAGCTAGAGTCTTGACCTGAACTCCCTTTCGACCTTTCGAGCTGAGTAAAGTCCCCTTTCGAGGGAAATTATTGGTTCATCTCCGTGATGAACCAATATGCACTTATCTCGTGCCATTTTGGTAATTTTTGTGCTTTATTTTTCTACTCATATGCATGTGATTACTAATTAAAGTACATTAAATTACAATAATGCATGGAATAAGGGTTTTTGGTTCATCTCCGAGATGAACCTTGATAGTGCTCCTTTCGAGCTTGAGTTAAGCTCAAAATTTCTAAGCTCGACGAGCTACGCTATGCCAAGCCTTGAGTCCTTACTAACAAGCTCGAGCCGAGCCCCTAGCAAAGTTCGTTCTCTAATTCGACTCATAATAGCCCTAGCAAGTACACGTACAAAAAGTAAATACTCCGTAGTAAAACATGATAATTTAGAAACAAGTTAAACGATGATAGGTTGCAATTTTGCATTAGATTTATTCAAACTTCATGCCCTAAGAGTATTTGTCATAGACGTGTATCATGTACTCGTAGTGTAATGATGTAATGTGTTATAATCATATACTTTACCTTACTTGATTTTGCAGCAATATTCAAAGGTATTTGAAAATTAAGGAATAATTAACACGTGTTTTACGAAAACAACTAAAATGTGAAAATAATAATAATTTGAATCAAGCAATAATGCAAAAGCTTAACAACTAATAAGATGACATTTAAAAACACCATATTATCACATATTCACTCAACTTTGTCTTAAACTGCTGGCAGCATCTTTCATTCCTCTCCTTCAAAACCACCATATATTATATAGTATATACTCCTAAGTCCTACCGCATTTTGCACCATATTTCTTCCTCTTTTTATTACAGAAGATTATCAAAAAGATCGAGACTGAGAGTGTCGAAAATGGGTGACAATGAGAAAGAATCTCCAATCAAAACAGTGGTGGTGTTGGTCATGGAGAATCGCTCATTTGATCATATGTTAGGGTGGATGAAGCCTCTCAACCCCGAAATCGACGGTGTCACGGGTCAGGAGTCTAACCCGTTGAGCACTTCCGATCCSAACTCGGCTCGCATCAACTTTAAGGATGGTTCTGTTTTTGTGGATCCTAACCCTGGTCATTCCTTCCAAGATATCTATGAACAGGTACTCCCATTCTTTTTTTTTTCAAAGGTTGCTACACGTTTCTGTGGTAAAATGATTTTCGCACTCTTCTATCTCTCGCATGGACCGTGGTCACATTTATTGTTCATAGGGAGAGGAGTGCGGAAATCACGGCCACTACCTGTGGTTCTAATTATTCATAATCAAGCCATCATCTAATTATTGATTTGTACATGTATAGATATGATATGCTCCATTTGTTTCCATAAGGCCGGATCACATGTAGACTTTGATCGTTCACTGATTATCTTTCATTGTCAATTGATATATACAAATGAATTATATGAAGTAAATATATTGAAAATAAACATGAAGACTAATTCAACAATAAGTTGATAATTAATATAATCCAATTCCAATACAATTGTGAAGGATTAGTTTGTGAGATCATTGTCTATTAATTAGATGTAGGGAGGACRTGGACCAAACCTCTTCTATTTTACTTATCTGAACTTTTTTTCATTTTATCCGAACTTAACTATAACTTATTTTGTGTGAGAAATAAAGGGGTATAAATTTGTACTTTACAAATTAATTTTTAATATCAAATTTTTTTTTTTTATATAAGTAAAAATAAGATGAATAAAACAGACTAATGTGTCAAATACGAAAAACGGAACAAGTAGAAAACATTATGGGTCKTGTCTTATTGAGGTAGACATTATAATAGCTGGAGTGGATCCCAGTTTATTCCGATAATAACGGCAATATTCATGTCTACTATTATAGTTTCTATGGTTGGTAGGTGAGGTTAGTCTATCTGCTAGTTTTACTTAGATTAATTAAAGCTTTTAATTAGTAACTAATTAATCATAAGGAGTCTGATAATAACACGTTTTTTTATTTTTTACTAGGAGCAATACAAAAACTAATCTGATAACACAAAGCATATAAGTACAATTTGGTCAAAAAATTGACCTTCGTTTTCCCATATAAGGTTAATTTAATCAATTTATGCACTATTGTAATATTAATTAAGCAATTTAATCCTACCAAAACTCACCAAACTTGAGCAATTATCATTAACTTTCAGTGCATATCACTATATGTTAGTCAAAACAACTACTACCATTAGCTGATTAGAAACAATACTTATTGTACAAAAGACAAAGAAAAGTTGTGATTAGTAATATATATTTGCATGGGAGCATGTGTTTTGATTAATATTTCTAACTAAGCAAGGTTTAAGATTTCATCTATGTTCTTCAAACTCTCACATTACTTGACGTGTTGGGTTCAACATTACATGTGTTAACAAAAAAACCATAATTTTTCAATAAAAATGGCGAGGGTCCAATATTGGACACCCGTTTCTAAATTGTACACTTTTATCCGCAGTCTAGGTAATTAAGATTTTCTAAATAACCGATAATAATGAGCAGATATACGGGAACCATGGAGTCAAGAATCAGTGGAACAAGAAGCTGCCCCCCAAAATGGCAATGAAGGATTCGTCCAAAAATGCGAACCGGATCCAAGTGGGATGACGAAACCGTGATGACGGGTTCAAACCGGATCTTGTACCCGTTACAAGGAGTTGGTGACCCAATTTGCAGTTTGTGAAGGTGGTTCTCTTCATGCCTGCTTCTACACAGGCCCAACAGACAGTATGTGCACTCTGCAACATCACACGGCTTAACAGGAAATGACAGCAAGAAGTGAAGCAGGAATGCCTCAGAAACCATCTTGATTCTTTTGGATGAAGCCGGTCGTAGTTTCGGTATTTTACTATCAATCTGCACCTTCCACCCTTTTTACAAGTAAGCATAACATCGATTTGTTACGATTCATTAAATTTACGTACATTGTTCGAGGAAAATCGCGCATCAATTTAATTTAACTGTGTTAAGGAACCTGAGGAAATTGAAGCATTGTTAACAAATTCCACCCTTGTTTGATCTGTCCCTTTAGCGCCCTGCAAGGCCGCGGAAAGACTTAACAAATACGTGTGATACGAAAGCACGGAAGATACCTCCGACCTACTGACATTGCGGGAATGAGTATCCGTTCCCACAGACGTGTCAACAAGGCTCAAAAATTTATCAAGGAAGTTTATGAAGCATTGAGAGCGAGTCCTCAGTGGAATGAGATTTGTTCATGATCTGTGTATGATTGAAACACGATGGATTTATATCATGGTGCTCCTCCTAACTAAGGGTGCCTACCCGATGAATTGTTGGTCCTGCCCCTTAAATTTGCAATTTTGATCGCCTTGGTGTTCGGGTTCCTGGCCTTGTTCACTCCTTGGATCGAACCTGGAAACAGTATTACACTTAATTCTAGGCTATACCTCGGGGGAACATCTACTAGTATATCTAACATTAATAAAATTTTGATTCCAATGCATAAGTTATAAAAAAAAACAAATAAACATGACCTCACATCACACTTAAAAGTGGATCAAGGGCTTGAATAAATGACTCAATAAACCTGGATATACACACTATATATATGTAGTAATATACTAGAAATGTCGGTTCCTTCAAAATTTATGCAAAACTGTGTCAACACATAGTCTAGTATACATCGGTGTGTATATAAATTTATTGTGGACGTTTCATAATCAATGTATGGAAAATTGCAGTGATACATGCTCCTTCAGGACCACAACCAACGTCTCAATTCGAGCATTCTTCAATCCCAGCAACTGTTAAGAAGATTTTCAACTTGAAGGACTTCCTCAACAAACGTGATGCTTGGGCTGGCACCTTTGATGTTGTCGTAAACAGAACCTCTCCAAGAACTGACTGTCCTGGTATTTGTGCTGRTTATTATTTCAATACGCAAACCATTTGGTTCGTTGGTGTTAGTTGGTGTCTAACTAATCTAGATTCGAGTCGGGTTTTGAGTTGAATATAGTTAGGCCCCTAATAAAGTCGTCCTGAACATGTTTTATGTAGAAACAATGCCTGAGCCAATGAGACTGAGAGACTTCGACGCAAAGGAAAGCAACAAGATATCAGATTTCCAAGAGGACCTWGTGCAGTTGGCAGCAGGCTTAAAGGGAGACCATAAGATGAATGACAAGCCTTTGGAGGAGATGACTGTTGCTGATGCTGCGGARTARAGTGACAAGGCCTTRAAGGTTTTCATGGACGAGTGCGCGAAAGCCAAGGAGAATGGCACCCATGAAGATGAAGTGGTYYTTGTTGAAGGCACTGAACAAGAAATTGTGCCTGTTAAAGACAAGGTCAAACCRAAGTCTTTTGTTCAGAAACTGTTCTCTTGTGCTGGTTGGTAAATGGTAATGGCAACACTACTCTAATGGAAGGGATTTTCAGGGTTCACTGATTATTACTTCCCATTTATTGTTGTTATGATCAATCAAATTAATGTTTTGTAATGTTGCATAATCCAACATATGATCSTGTTTGTAATTAATTAGTCGTTTGAAAGATTGGAAATAGTGAAGGGGAATAGCTTGCTTTGTAAGATTATTGTTGATTGCAATTTATTGCTTTGCTTTGTAACTCTTCGTTTCAAAGTTGTGTGTACACTATGAAGAGATGATTGTTAGTAGGGGATTACTATTCGAAATCCATTTTTACTGGAATCGAAATCCACATTTCGTACGAACTTCCCGTATTATCCCGAATATATACCCACCACCAACCCACCTTGAGAAAATGTTCCACAGCCACCCAAGGCACCACCACCCACCACCCATCCCCAACACCACCTAGCTATGATGGCAGCCAGCCACCCCAAGCCCGCATCACCCAACCGATCGACCACCCATCCTCCTCCCTCTCACGCATCATTTTTTTTTAAAAAAATATAGTGAGTGGTGCCTTGGTTAGGCGCCCCAACCAAAGCTGTCACGTCTGGCCCAGGCACAGCCACCCTAGGTGGTGGCGCCTGGGCCAGGCGTGGCAGCCTTGGTTGGAGCGCCTAGCCAAGGCGCTACTCACTATATTTTTTTTTTTTTGGACTTTAAAACCGAATGGCACCTTGGCTAGGCACCCCAACCAAGGCTGCCACGCCTGGGCCACTCACTATATTTTTTTTTTTTTGAAATTTTTAGAGACTTCAAGGTGGGAGTTTTTAATTTCTTTGACTTAAGGTGGGAGTTTCAAATTAGGCTAGACTTCTAGGTGGGAAAGTTCAATTTTTCCGTAGAACTTAGAATAGACTATCATCTAGCTATTATTCTATTAACATCATCAATTTCAGCATTGATCCTTGCTTAATTAGTCAACGAAACGCTTTACCATATCAAATGTATGTTTTTGTGTGGATAAGAGTAGAGATGGCAAGAGTGTAACACAAACCCACCAACCTACCCAAAGTCCCAAACCCAATCACCCAACCCAAACCTAACTTAGACTTACCTTATCCAACAACTAATGTACTTCGTATAATATTTAGGTCAAGTTCTTTTGTACCATATTCAATGAACTAAGTTAAATGAAACCGAAGTAAGNTGATGAAGGATTAAGAACTTAATTATGTAATTATGTTTGTAATGCTGGTGCTAGCTATGTCCCACCAACAACTTGTTTGTCTTATTATGTTTTTGTTATTTTAAATTGCTCCTAGGATCATGAGCTGTATTGGTTACCTAGTATGGATATTTTTTGAGGGTCTTGATGAGACCCACGTGGCTGGTTGCTTAGTCGTTAGATCACTAGGTTTTGTGAGTCATTTAAAAGACTTGTCTGGACAGCAGTAGCAGCATACAACAACAATGAAAATATGAATGAAATTATGGCTCAGGTTTGAGACCAAGATTGAAGAAAAATCTCGTGAACATTTGTTGTACACAGTTAAATATTGCAAAATCTTCATGGTATCAGAGCCACGGTTCGTGCAAAACTTACTTGTTGTTCTTTTTGTGTGCAATTTTTCAGTTCATTCTCTGTATAGTATTGCTGCTGTGTAGTGTTTGTATTGTGGTGTCAGTGTAATATGTTGTTGCTTCACTAAATCAGCAAAATAGAGACCTTTGAGGATTTCTTAGATCTGTATGATAGATTGAGTGAGGAATCTCTCAATAAGAGTAACTCTAACCACACCACAATAGAGCCCACTAGTCCACTGTACCTGCACCCTTCTGATGGACCTGCCTCAATAGTAATTGAGAAGTTGGAAGGAGTAAGCAATTATAGGTCGTGGAGAAGGGACATGGAGCTGAGTCTATTGGCTAAGAGAAAGCTAGGATTTATTACAGGGGGAGTAGGGAGAGAAACATCCGACTCTATAAAAAAGGAAGCTTGGGAAACATGCAATGGGCTTGTCATTACCTGGATTCTTAAGAATGTGAATGAGAACATAAAAAAATCTGTCATGTACCTTGATGATGCAAAACTAATTTGGAAACAGTTAGAACAAAGATTCTTGGTGACCAATGGAGTGAGAAAATACAGCTTATACAGACAAGTGTATACAACTAAACAGGGAGGAAGGAGCATCTCAGAGTATTACACTGATTTGAAGATACTGTGGGGAGAAATGGAAGCTCTGAATATAATGCCTCCCCTTGCTGAGTTAAATACTGAAACTGCAGCATATGTGAATGCTCAATGTGCCAAGGAAGAGGAACAACGATTGTTTCAGTTCCTAGGTGGCTTGGATGAAGTGTATACACACCAGAGAAGTCAGATTCTTATAAGAGTCACCATGCCAAGTGTTGAAGAAGCATGTAGTCTTATTCAACAAGAAGAAAATCAAAGGGAAGTTTTTACCTCAAAGAATGAAGAAAATGCTGGAATAGTCATGAATGTGAAGAAGGGAAACCAAACCTGTGGAAACTGTGGTAAGACAGGACATTCCAGTGAGCAATGTTGGAATTGCAAAATCTGTGGAAAGGGAGGCCATGATGCTGAAAATTGCTGGCACATCAAGGGATTTCCAGCTGGTTATGACAAGGGAAAGAAGAAGCAAATCCCTGACAAATCAGGGTACAAGAAAGACAAATCCAAAGAAACTAGAAGTGAGGGAAATAGAAATCAACCTAAGTGGAACAAAACAAAGCAAGGAAAAAAATTGGCTGCAAATGTGAAGTTGGAGCAAGAAGGATCAGGGAGCAGTTCTGTAGGAAGTGCATTTACAGCAAAGCAATTAGAAAAACTTATCAGAATGCTTCCTGACTTGAGTAAGGAAGATGATGAAGAGAGTGAGGATGATGTTGATGCACCATATTCTGGAATGGTTAGTTGTAACTTGGTCAAGGAAGGGAACAATGAGTGGATTTTGGATAGTGGTGCTACACACCATATGACAGGACTCTTATACACATCTAGATGTGTATAAGAGACAGCTATTATATAAGCCAAGGGGGAGCAATGGTGTCCCCCCTAGGCAATGACCGATTTACCCTTTAGTAAATGAGGAATATAAATTAACCTATTTAAAACTTAATCAATTCACTTCCTACTTTAAAATTTTCAAATAAAGGAAGGTTTTAAATTTGCCAAATAAACTACTATTTAAAAGTTAAAACATTCATGGTATAAAAAAAAGTTATGATTGAAAAATGACATTTTATTTAAAAATTACAATTCAAAAAGCGTCAAATTTTAATATAGATTAACAATTTTTTTCATTAGTTTTAAGCACGCATAGCGTGCACTAAAACACTAGTAAAATAAATATGTTAAGATCTACCCCTTTGTTGGATATAGTACATCAATACATGATATAATATCTTGAAAGACTCATCCATATTTACAGTGTTAATCTGTCTCTTATACACATCTAGATGTGTATAAGAGACAGGAGCAATGGTGTCCCCCCTAGGCAATGACCGATTTACCCTTTAGTAAATGAGGAATATAAATTAACCTATTTAAAACTTAATCAATTCACTTCCTACTTTAAAATTTTCAAATAAAGGAAGGTTTTAAATTTGCCAAATAAACTACTATTTAAAAGTTAAAACATTCATGGTATAAAAAAAAGTTATGATTGAAAAATGACATTTTATTTAAAAATTACAATTCAAAYAGCGTCAAATTTTAATATAAATTAACAATTTTTTTCATTAGTTTTAAGCACGAATAGTATGCACTAAAACACTAGTATATTATACTCTATCATAATAAATCACATACGAAGTATTTAAATTTCTCCTCTCATCTCTGACCTGTCTCTTATACACATCTAGATGTGTATAAGAGACAGATCTAATGAACACATCTAGATGTGTATAAGAGACAGCTATTATATAAGCCAAGGGGGAGCAATGGTGTCCCCCCTAGGCAATGACCGATTTACCCTTTAGTAAATGAGGAATATAAATTAACCTATTTAAAACTTAATCAATTCACTTCCTACTTTAAAATTTTCAAATAAAGGAAGGTTTTAAATTTGCCAAATAAACTACTATTTAAAAGTTAAAACATTCATGGTATAAAAAAAAGTTATGATTGAAAAATGACATTTTATTTAAAAATTACAATTCAAAAAGCGTCAAATTTTAATATAGATTAACAATTTTTTTCCTTAGTTTTAAGCACGCATAGCGTGCACTAAAACACTAGTTAGTTAATTAGGCTAACTACCTTGTGAAATTTACCTCTATAAATTACTAAAATAAACCCTTGATTTTATCTGTTAGCCAATCACAATCCTGATATTATCATCTTGTCAATAATTAAGGTGCGAAAAAGGTTGATGTATAAACGTATTTCATTTTTTTAAAAAAATAAGAGGTAAATTTTTCATGAGAAATTGACACGCGTTCAATGTTTATGTAAGCAGCCGGCTTTTGTTTTAACCATTTTGGTTACTTGTGGTTGGAGCAAAAAAAACATGAATCACTTCATTGAAAAGTACATAGCAATTCAAAAATGTACTCATTATATATGAGGAGGATTTGTTTATTGTACAAATTGCTCAAGAAATCATACATACCTTTTTTCTTTTTCTTTTTCTTTTTTTTTTGGTAAATAATCATGTTAGTTTGGTGCTTTGAATCTATTTCTGTTTTAGGAGTCTTATATATATTCTTTATTTCGTAATATAGCCACTATTCTGAAATCTGTACTCTATAATCTTTTCTCAAATCAATAATATTGTCTCTCTCCTCTACCTGTGGACGTAGCCGACATTGTCGGTGAATCACGTAAATCCGTGTGTCTTGTTTTCTTGTTTATCTTTGCATTCTATCGCTTCTGTTATAACAAATCATACATACTTGTACAGAATACTAAGGCAAATAAAAAAAAGTATATAAAATAAAATTAGACGAGTGACTTTGTTGAGCCCGTGAACTGCCCACATGTGAGTAAATGTGTTATCCCACATTGAAATTAAGAAAAAGTGTTGTGGTGATAAATCTCACATTGATAAAGTTCAAGAGCTGACACCACATTATAAGACTAAGGGCTACTCCCTCATTGTCATATGATTTTGAGGTGAAACCTGCTTGATCTTGTGACGTGTGGCGGGCGCGCCCAGGCCCGTTTGACAGACTTTCCTGAATAATATGGGTTATATAGCTATGATTCAGTCATAAAGAATTGACAACTTTCATTATGTGTGTGTTCACTTTAATTTTTAATTGTGAATGAAAATTATGATATGAAGTAAACAACAATAACTCTTATGCTATGCAAATGAATGAGTAGATATTTGGAGAGCAATGGAGGCAAGAATCAAATCAAAAGAAGCTGCCCCCAAAAATGSAAGGYTTTGCCCAAAATGCGAACCGGAACAAAGCTGGAATGGACGAGGCTGTAATGAACGGGTTCAAGCCGGATCTTGTACCCGTTTACAAGGAGTTGGTAACCCATTTCGCGGTTTGCGACAGGTGGTTTGCTTCGGTGCCTGCGTCCACACAGCCCAATAGGCTGTATGTGCACTCCGCGACCTCTCATGGCTTATCAAGCAATGATAGCAACAAGTT
>SNQN01008143.1:0-11933 GCA_008642245.1 Bassia scoparia | reverse complement strand
ACAACAACACACATATTTCCGTTTTAAACCCTAAGCACGCAAGATTACTAGGCGGGTTGTTTAACAGAAAACTTTGCATATAGTGTCTAGTTTGTTGTGACATGTGTTGTTAATTCCGTATTCCAGGAGCCTAATGCAGGTTGTCCATTGTTATCTTATTAGGCGTGAAACATAAAATTTTTAGGTCTTGTTTAAAGCATATTATGGGTGTGAGACAAGCATGCAAGCACTCATACGAGGAGTTGAAAGTTTGCCTTAAAGTTGTTTTTAATTTGAATTGCTGAGTAGTTGTTAATTAATATTACATGTAAAAGTTACATAGAAAATTGAATTTCTAATCAATCATGCACTAGTAGAAAAATCATCAAAAGCTGGGGTTTTTAACCCTAGCTTTTGAGCTTGCAGCTTTTGTGTCTTTTTTTAAAAAAAAATCATGATATAATATATAAACCTGTATTTATAATATATAACAATCTGTATTAAAAATTTATATATACAATATATTAATAATCATGGTTGAAATGGTACATAAACTGATACATATATTGATATACATATAACTATCAATTTCCATGAATAAGCATCTCACGTGCACTTTGATGACCGGAAAATGAAACAAGGTAGTGGTCAACAACAAAATGGAAATTTAAGGTAGTTATGTCTAAGGTTTTCTAATGTAGGCAGTATTTTGCAAAAAAGTGTGTAACTAAGGTAGTTATGGACAAAAAAAAGTAATCAATACCTTCTTGTTAATTGTAACCTTGCACCACAAGCCTAGCTTTATTTCTGACTACTGTACCTAGGTCATTCAATTTGTTTCTGAAGACCCATTTTGTACCATTGATTGACCTATCCAAAGGCCGAGACAAAAGATGCCAAATCTGGTTCCTTTGGAACTGATTTAACACATCTTGCATAGCCAAAACCCAATCTGGATCAGTCATAGCCATTTTGTAGTCAATTGGCCCTATACTTGACAAGAAAGAATAAAAAGCACAAAACTTTTAATAAACACTTCTTCTCATTTGAATCCCCTTACTAATATCACTGATGATCTGATGAGGGGGATGAGAAGATTGGTATTTGTAACTCACGAAAATGAAATCATTTTGTGTTTCTTCATTCTGTAAGGAACTAGTGCGATCATGAATCTATTCTCTTTCTATAGAACCGAAAGAATTCATGTCCACATCGTTTCCCATAACATCACTTACCTCAAGTTCAGAGGCGGCTCTTTTATCATTGTTAAGCTCATCTGTTCTCCCGAACTCCTTACCTATCTCTTATCTGTGGAACCATCGGATGTTTCTTTTTTGGTGGTCATAATTATAAAAGACCACCAAAGTCATTGAAAGTCAAATCAATTTTAGCCCTTTTTTAGGTTTTTGGACATGACCACCATCTTTTGTGGTTCTTACCAAACATAGTTACAAATSTATTTTCAATATTTCTCTCGTCTTATTTTCGAATTAGTAATCATTTTTTTAAAATTTTCTCCATTGAACTTTGAAAACCTCTAAAGTATTGAACATCTTTAATAGAAAATCAAGGATGATTAATAAATCATTTTGTACTTTTATATTTTTTGCCCAAATAATTTAAAACTTAGTAAAAAATACTTTAAAATAATTACACATTGAACAATTCATACACAATTTTTGACGAATTCTTTAGAGGTGTCACATGTACCCCATTTTAGATTCAATGATATATTAGTGATTTAGTATGCATGTACACTTATAAAGCACTAATTACATAATGTATTACATATAACTAACATAAGTTAAACTTTAACATCAAAAAACAACTTTCAAATTATCTAAATAGGAATATAAAATGAAAGAAATTTTATTATTAGTATTGTCATATAGATTACCATGAAAAGATAAGTAGTCCTTTATAGACACCTTTTGTTTCGGCCCACCGGGAGAGCAAAACGCTTACTTGTAGGTTCGGGGGATAACTTCCTCTTAATGCAATGAGCGTATCCTCCAAGCAAAGGGGGAAGAGTATAAGTCCAAATCCAACGGTCCGCAATGTGGCACGTGTTGCTCTCTAGAAGCACCTGCAAGAAGGCGTATAATCCTAATGGATTATCGCCCCTCTGACGCTCAAGTTAGTAAGTGAATGAGGAGGGAAGAGTAAAAAGATTAGAGATAGGGTAGAGAGAATTTAGAGTAGTAATTTAGGAAAATGATTGATGTGATGTAATTGAATGTATCTTTTTTTGGAAAAGTGAACGTATTTATAGCCTTCATAGTGTGTTAGGATCGTGACAAGTGTCACAATCTTGATAATTTGAACCTAAATAGGCCTCTCATGAAACTTGGGCTTTGAAGAAAGCCTTTATATAAAATGCATATTTATATACGTATTCATACTATATGAATATACAATTGTACGTATTTTTGTTCATGGGTTTATATGGTTTAGTTGGGCTTTGGGCCTTTATCATGGGATTGGATCTAGTTTGAGGAAACTGACCCATCCTTATTTGGGCCGCATCACCTTTTGTTTTCATATTTGTCATTTTTATTATGTTTTCACTATAGATATGGTGAGGACTCAAATTTTGAAAAGAAAAGAAATAGAAAGATAAAAAAAACTTTTTGTCTAGAAAAGAAATTGTATAAGTAATTTAAAACTTATGTATAGGAATAGAAATGTTCTAATTAAATATAGAATAAAACACACATATATAACAAAGAAAGTATTACTATTCATTTAAAAAATCAATTACTAATTCCTCTTTTACTCAAATTATTTGTATGGTCAAAGTTAATATTTTACTCTATATTTTATTTAAACATTCTATAAACATGTAATAAATTTATTCTATGCTACTTTTATTTTTTTTCAAATTAAAAAGTGTGTTATCGATTTAATTTTCCCTCAATTTTTTTGACTTTATTTGGTTATAACCTTATAACTTTATGGATATGACCAAAAATTAAACAAATTATTAAAAGAAATTTGACTTTCATTTACTTCTGTGGTCTTTAAATTAAGACCATTTAAGAATTTTCCGAAACCATTAGGTCTAGTTCCTCGTTGGAATTCTTATTCTCTTTCTCTAGGCCTCCACCATTGTCTTCTGGTGGACCAGTAAACGAACCTAGGTCTGCTTGCTCTTCAATAGGGAACCATGCTTGTTGGTTCCCCGTAAATTCCAATCAGTCATCACATCATCAAGTTGTACCTGTGCTATCTCTATATTACGTGTTAAATTTATCAGACGACATGGACACTCTCCTAAACATACATAGTTCCTCTTATTGAAGGTTGTATATGCTTTGCTTTGAGAAGAATATCTAAGAAAGATTCCTCATCACTAGTCGTCGAACTTATTAAGCTGTGTCTTCCCATTGTCATGTACATAGCATTTGCATCCAAAGACACAAAATACTTAGCAACCACTACATGGAACAATTCTACTGGTTCCCAACTGTACATGAAAATTCCTACTGGTTCCAACCAGAATCTGGAACTTTACATATCCAACTATTCCCTACATATAGAAAAGTTAGTTTCAATAGATATCACAAATCTAATATATAACTTGTCAAGGGAACAGTGCACTAATATAGCTAGTTTCAAACTAATTATTTTCACACTTGCATTAACCTGTTCTATTTCAGGTTTGTCATCATTCAAAACCCAAGAAAACCTAACACAATGAGAACTCGCATTATGACACAAGACATATATGAAAGGCTTATTCATCATCAACTAGTAAGAATCAACAAGGCATATGCATTATTCAACAGGCATGGACATGAATAAGCTACTATTCATCTTCTTCAAATAGTAAGCTCATAAGTTCATAACTCACTCAAATTTGCACTAATTTTGATGACCAAGTTTGCAAAAGATTCTTAAAGACATGAATAACCAATAATTTCATCAATTTTGGGTATTCACAAGCAAGGGAGAAAGCCTCAATTCAATTGCACAAATTGACAAGGCACATTCAAATGGCATGATTTTGAAGACTAATTTGAAATTACAAGTGAATTTCAAGTTAAGTAGCAAACTTACTTGGATTTGGAATTTGATGAGCAAAAGATGCCTTTCAAGCAATTTCAAGAGGCAACAATGCAGTTTGGAGAGAATTTGTAATAGACAAAGCAAGAGTCAAATGGCAAATGAAGAAAAAGTGCCAAAATAAGGCACAAATTTCAGCCAAATGGGCCGAAATACTGGCGTAATTGTGCCTAGTTTTTGTGTCGTTATGGCTCTTTTCAGTCAAATCTGATGGGCCCACTTGTACGCACAAATCTCGTTGCATTCAAATGTTGTTGGTACTTCCCGGGAGTTCCAACTAACTTTCAAAGTCATGCACAATGACCAAAATACCCCTAAGCAAGAAAAATGGGCCCGAAAGTCATAAAATCGCAGCAAAAATGCACCGGCTAAGCTATAACAAGTCACAAACGAGTACAAAATCAAGATAAACAATAGCCATAATCAAGCYAAAGTCAAGATACAAGTCAAAGTAAAAGCAAAATTCCCTAGTCAAAGCAAAGTCATCACCAGCAAAAGCTCAAGGGCCAGTTGGTAACCCGATTGTCGATATACGCAATGTAAGTCAAAGCGACAACAAAAGACATTGCTATACACAATCGTGGCTATATGCAACTTTCATAATCGAAGCAAGGCATAGGCATCAACACAAGAAAAAAGACATTTGTTATACGCGATCGTGGCTATACATGGCGTTATCTTCACTTCAATTTTCCAAGACGACTAGCCGAGAAGGGATAAAGGGCTTGATTCTCAAGCGTGGATAAAGGCATAAGAATATGGTCCTAAGCGGCATCGATGCAGACAAAATAACATCTTCACATCTAGTCCTAACAGTGGCATCGATACGGACATTAAAAAAATCACTTTCCTGATAGTTCTACCGGCGGCATCGATACGGACACAACATCACTTCCCCAGTAATTCCATACGACGGCATCGGTACGGACGCTCTCACCTTCATAAGAGTCCAAACGGCGGCATCGGAGCGGACACCAAATCAATCCCCATGAAGTCCTTACAGAGGCATCGGGACGGACATTGAGCTAGAAAATCCCCGAAAAAGTCGTGACGGTGACACCAGAGCGGACAGAAACACACTAAAGACATCCAAACAACGGCATCGAAGAGAATGAACAAAAGCAAACAACAGAAGAGAACCCTCACAAAAATCCCCTAGTGGAGACAGAACCATAGGTGGAAATGCAAGCAAACACACAAGCAGCAGCAACCACGGGTGCTCGTAAAACTAAAGCATTTGTTTTGCAAATACCAGGAACTTTGGCTTTCATTTTATGAGACTCTCGTCTCTACAAACTAAGCCAAAGTAGGGGCTTCTATAGATACCTAAATTTGTCCCTAGCCCAAGACGGCCAATGATAAGACACTCCTTGCAACACATAAGCCAAACCGAGAGAGCTAAGACCCTAACAAGCCCTAAAAAAGGCAAGTTTCCCTTACATTAGGCGCCTTTTCAAGTACTCAGCACCCCTAAAATTGATTTTTAATTTTAAAGCATTTTTAAATTATTTTTAAACATTTTCCTAGAATTTTTTCAGAATTTTTCTGGATTTTTCTATGCATTTTTGCAATTTTTCGAATTTTCTGCCAATTTAATTAATTTTGCAAATTAATGAAATTATCAAAGCAGCTCCACAAATTATGAAATTTTAACACAAAATACAAGATTTTACAAGGATTTTTTGGCATAGTTTTTTAACTTGTGAAAAAATAGTTACGAATTTCTTAAGCAAAAACACAAAATCGAATAAAAACGGGGCGTCCTGTGATATTCTGCCTCGTGCTAAGCGTAGCGAGCGAGGATCAGAATAAAATCAGCCTCAATCGTATAATATCAATCATGATATTTTATATAATTTTTTTGCAAATATTTTCTTATACGCGCAAAGTAAAAAAGGCAAGGAAATCAAGCAAAATAAGGAAAGAACAACTGGGCCCAATTACGCCTAGTTGGGCGTAATTACGCCTAAGTGTTCTTGCCTTTTTTGCAATCATGCTATAAATAAGGTCACCAACTACGACCTATGTCACAACTTGCACGACTTTTTCACGCCTCTGCAACAGCTCGGGCTCTCTCTCTCGTCTCTAAACCTCTAAAACATACTCAAACACATTCAATACACATAAAAACATAAAAGATTAAGTCGATAAGGTCTAAAAGGTTGTAAGGATTCCTAGGTCGAACTTGTCTTGGGTCTAAGGTCATGTGCATAGGTAGGTTTGTAGCCAACATCTCATTTGCGTAACCGGATGATGGTTTTTGAGTTGTGAGTGATATTGGTGAGTTTCTATTTTTTGTCGGCATGATATTTTGGGGTGGAACTAGTGATGCTCTGGGCAATCAAATGAAAAGCAACTTAGGCAAAAACTTCCATTCCTCAGATCAAGTGCTTGCAATGCTATGTCGACTTCACCCAATAATATGTTTAAACAAAGACGCTACGGAATTTCATGTTCTCCACGATAATAAGATATAAATGACAAACCGTAGTATGTACTTGGAATATTGAGATTAACAAACAAAATGCCACAACAAACTAGACATTTATTGCACATATTTTTGTCAAACAACCTCGCTAGTAATTCTTGTATGTTAGCGGTTTAACACGGAAATAAAGTTTGTTGTTGTCTTTCAGACAGTGAAAATCACCAGAAGACCGTTAGAGGCGCTAGATGCGGGGGCGTTGTGAACTACTGTCGCCTCTTACATTTTCCCCTTCAATCCATGACCTCGGTGCACGACCAATATACGGAGTCCTTCCGCTTTTGCTTTCATGCAATTATGGCAAGGCTTAAAATCAGGTTCCGGAGCTTCTAAAGAAGCGTTGATTTGAATAGGCAATTGAACCGTCGACTTCTTATTCGGTTTTGAAGTATAATAACACACTCATGAATACTCACAATATGCAAATGCGGAATTTATTTACACACTATCATCATAGGGCTCTAACGACCAGCCTGCAAAGCATCGGCCTCTAAGATGCCCGAAGCTGCTGATGGCCGCTGGAAGCGTCGAGCGGGCTCTGGCTCGAGCCGAAGCTCGGTCGAGCTTCATATTTTGGCTCGGCTCGAGTCGTGTAGTTCGAAATGTGAGCTCGGTCCAGGCTAGCTCGATCTCGAGGCCTCGGTTATGGCTTGATTAAAGGCTCGTGAGTAAAAGCTTTGTTTAACTAGTTTTCATGATTCTCAACCTCTAAATCTTCTAGATTTCAAGTCATTTAATTTCAACAAACTATTTACCAAATCCAAATAAATAAAACATAAAGCCAAATTACATAGTCTTGTAAATATTCATCACATATTTACAAAGTTTTAAACAATTTAAACCAAATATAGATAACACACAAGTAATCTTTGTTTATGGCTTGGAATTGGCCTTAGTTAATTTAAGGATTTATTTTAAAAAATTAATTTTTATACATGTTAAAGTGTTGAATATATAAAATAATTATATTATTTATAATAAAGAAATTATTCGAGCCGAGCTAGCATAGCTCGTGTGTCGTCTTGTTTATTCACGAGCTGAGCTCGAGCTCGAGCCGAGCCTTGACCGAGCTTGTGACC
The DNA here is from genome assembly GCA_008642245.1 of Bassia scoparia. NCBI lineage: Eukaryota > Viridiplantae > Streptophyta > Magnoliopsida > Caryophyllales > Amaranthaceae > Bassia > Bassia scoparia. The sequence goes on along the minus strand of SNQN01008143.1, from coordinate 4,325 downwards.
GAGCCGAGACTCGAGCAGCCGCGAGCAAGTAGTTCTATTACAATAGATCATCACCTAAATTGTACCCCTGGAGTAGAGGATCGGCACCAGTCCAGCCCACTGGTGACGCCGGATCCTCCTCCAGATTTGCACTCAAATTAGCGACTAAATGTATGATAACAAGTACACTAGAGACTTTTTAGGATGAATTGACTAAAATATATAAAGTATATCAACTTTAACAATATATAAAAAAAATGGTACGTAATATTCCATGCTCATCAACTGTCAGACTATAAAACTATTGATTCTTATTTATTATTGAATTCAATTGTATTTTCATACAAAAGCACAATAGGACTTTGAATTAGCGTAAAATATCATAGACAACACACATAACATTAAATTAAATATATTATTAAATATCTTTAGAAAATAAGTGGTCATCAAGCTACCAAGATGCATATAGTTATACGTACTATTATGCACAGTGTAGCTTAAAAGTATTGTTAGTTGAAAAAATATAAAAAGGTAACTACAAGACATTGGGTGTGTTTGGATGTAGCTTTTTAGGTAGTTTTTTAGAGTTTAGAGGTAGAGTTTTGCATAATTTCATAAAATAGAGGTTTGGTTAACTAACGTTTATGGTAGTTGTAGCGTTTGAGTATGAGTTTGCAAAACTACTAGATTTTAACTCTTTGAGTATCTTTTTTCTAATGCGATACAACTCATTCTTTTTAAATATCATATTTTAATAATACTACTTCAACAGCTACTAGTCGACAGACTAATTATCCCCTCAACTAACATCTACCTTTACTGCTAACAGCTACATACCTCTGTCGCTAGTTTTACCAAACATACCCATATTATAGTTTACCATTGGAGATGTCCTAATCTCTCCTCTAATAAAACAGGTAACTACCTAAAAAAACTCCTAAATAAATTAAAAATTAAGGAAAATTGGGGATAAATACTAGTTTGGGCATTTTTTGAAAATAAATACCTAGTTCAAATTTATTTACTTAAATAACAAATTCGTCGAAAAATTAAAACATGGTACCTAGTACCAATTTTCTGTTAAAATCTTAAACGAATTGTTAATTTAGTGGCCACAACTCTCTCCTCACGACTTCTCCTCCAATCGCCAATTTGCACAGGCCAAACAACCATCACCACTGCCACCCCAACTGCACCCCCTATCCGACTTTACTGTCTCCCCATCCATATGCCCATCATCCACGCGTACCTCCAACCAATCACCACATTGCACACCCAAAATCATCTAAGAGCATGAAAATCAAATAAAAAAATAACAAAATTGGAGCAAAAGCGGAAAATCAACACCAAAATCATAAATTTACTAAAGAAGAGAGAAAATGAAACAAAAATAGAGAATATCGAACAAACGATAACACCATGAAAATCAAAAATTGAGCAAAACGAAAATAACGGCGCAAAGAGCGAATAAATTAAACCCAAAAATTCGAAAAATTAAACCCAAAAAATTAAATCCAAACAATCGAAAATTAAAAAAAAAAAATGAAACCCAAAAAAATTGAAAAATGAAACCCCAAAAAAACGAAAAGTTATACCCAAAAAATTGATGCTACCACTTGTTTTTTGTTCACCTTGCCAAAAAATCGAAAAGGAGAGGCTTTGGTACGCGAGAGTTGAGAGGCGACGAAGGTGAGTGGAGGGAGACAACAATGATGGCTGGCGATGTTGATGAGGGTTGATGATGATGATGTTGTTGTTGTTGATGATGATGATTTTGTTGATGATGATGTTGATGTTGTTGATGATGTTGAATTTGTTGTGGTTTAAGAGGAGAAAGGCAGGAGAGAGGGAGGAAAGAGGGATGTCGTGATGTGAGCAGAGAAGGAGAGCCTCTAAGTTAAAAAAAGAGAAAAGGGTAGTTTGGTAATTTCATTCAAGCGTTCTGTTATTTTATCCGTTAGTAGGTATCGATTTTTAAATTTTTTGACGAATCTAGGTATTTAAGTAAAATAAATTTGAAAACTAGGTATTTAAAAATTAAAAATTAATAATTATATATATATATACATATATAAAATATATATAATATATAATATATATATATATATATGTATATATATATATATAATTATTAATTTTTGGAAAAATTGGGATAAATAACTAGTTTTGGGGCCTTTTTGAAAATAAATACCTAGTTTCAAATTTATACTATATACAAATATATACTTCATCATTTTACTCACTTGATGGGTGTATAAAAACCACCCAAATTCTCATCTTATATACTCCGTACGAAGTACTCTATTTAATCTCTCTTTTTCTTATATTCTTCTCCAAATTTTAGGTTTGTAACTATAAAAACACTTCAGAATCTTCTTTATAAACACACTTCATAATCTTCTTTAGAAAAACTTTCATGATCAATGTATGTTTAGTTTATTCTTTATATCCACCTTTTTAGTTTCAAATTTTGTAATCATTTTTCAGTATAAAAATCATTTTTACGCGCGGTGTAAATGTGGCTACTTTCATCTGTATTAAAATGTATGAATGTGTGTATGTATGTACATATGTACGTACATACGTATTATTATTATTATTATTATTATTATNCAACAAAGAAACCGGTTTAAGATAAAACCGGTCTCTTTGATCCTAGTGGGCCCAAAAACTATCAACTAACACCGTGGGCCCATTCTCTAGCTCTCACTCGTTTGATTTAATCTCAAGCAATGACCATTGCTTTGTCCTAAAACAAACCCCACTCTCTCTCTCTCTCTCTCTCTCTCTCTCTCTCCTCTCTTTCCCCTCTGATCTGTTCCTCTTATCTCTTTTCCTTTTCATTTTTCAAACTCCATCTCTTCACAATTCTCTCCAAATCACTCAACACCACCGAGACGTACGCCGCCCACACTACTCCTCGCCATCATCAACCCTTATCCTTCTCCTCGCCATCATCAACCGTCTGAGGTAATTTTTTGATTTTTTTTGTTTATTTGAGTTATTCAAATTTTTTTCGTCTTTTAGTTTAATTTTTTTAGATCGATATTCTTCTCTCATCCGAAATATTGTTCTTAGTTTTTGAGTTTTTTTGTCTAAAATTTCTTTTTTTTGGCATTTTTTCAGATTTTTTGAATTGCCTATTTGTAGATCTAGGTTATAATGTTATATTTGTTTTTTCGTTTTCGTTTCTTTATTTTTTTTTCAAGTTTTGTTCGATTTTGTTTTAAATGTGGTGTACGTGTTTTTAAATGTGATTTCTTTGGGTTTTATTTTTCTTGTAATTTTTTTAGTTTGATTTTTTCAATGGATCTTTTTCGTTTATGATTTTTTTTGGCATTTTAGATTTTTTTTATTTTTCATCTTGTTTGCGGATTTTTGCTTTTCAATTATTAAGGTTATCTGATTTTTAGATCTGGTTTTCGATTTTCGATTTTTGATTTTTTTTGTGTTTGAGTTCGATCTTTTCGTTTCAATTTGTGTTTTTGGGTTTTTTGTTTTTCGATTTTTTTTGTGTTTGAGTTCGATCTTTTCGTTTCAATTTGTGTTTTTTGGGTTTTCGTTTTTCGATTTTTTTTTTCTTTTCAATTTGTGTTTTTGGGTTTTTTGTTTTGTGCTTCTGGGTTTTTCGATTATGGTTTATTTATTTATTTTTCTTTTTGTTTTGTGTTTCTGAGTTTTTCATGAATTTATATATATATTGTTTTTTATTTAAGCGATTTTGTGATTTTTTTTCATGTTCGAGCAATTGGGTTGCGGACTGATGCTGTGAAGGGCGAACCACTGCCGCTGAGTGGCGCTGCTGCTACCGCCTGGTGGCGGAGATGAAGCAAAGACTGGTGGCGAAGGAAAAGATAGATCTGCGAGAGGGTGGGTTTTTTTTATACTTCGTATTTTTTGTTTACAGTGTATTGGGAGAATTAAAGTGTATTGGGAGATTAAAGTATATTGAAATTTTTATTTTTTCAATAAAATAATAATATTGGAGCTTGTCAAATTCAATTCCAATGTAAATTATGTAATGATATAAAAGTTGCCAATTAGATACAAGTACAACCAATACATTGGATAGTACGCCTGCAATGTAGCAGGCTACTTTTTTTTAATTTTTATGTAAAACATAAGAGACCGGTTATTAAAACTGGTCTCTTAGGCTATCAAAGAGACTGCATCTGACACAAAAACCGGTCTCTTTGATACACCTAAGAGACCGGTTTTGCGTCAGACACGGTCTCTTATGTTGTAATTTAAGAGACCGGTTTTTACAAAATCGGTCTCTTTGGTTGCTTTAAGAGACCGCAATTACTAACCGGTCTCTTCACCTAAGAGCCCTATGAGCTAGAGAC
>SNQN01008141.1:0-14365 GCA_008642245.1 Bassia scoparia | reverse complement strand
AGAATATCCTTAGGAATCCATGTAATGAATATGACCCTCATGAAATTTTTAAACTTAATATGATTCTTTGTTAGGATCTCGTTTCAAAATTACTTTTTCTTGATAACCAACTCGCACAATACTTCTTTTCGACTTTGCATACCATTTCCATTAGTTTAATTTGTAACATCTAAGAAACCTTATCTATTGCACACATAATATTTCAATGTAACATGCCCTTGTTATCCAAGTTTGTAGTTGATGAGCGTATATTAACACCACATACCTTTGCATAATCTTTATATGGTTTTCTAGCTTCACCCAAGTCTTCAAAGACCATGTTTACATGAGGCTTTTTGTCATCGAAACACTTAGGATACCATTCCCTAGTTCCTTTCGGAGTGTAGCATACTTCAGTTCAAGGACTTTTGATGTACTTTGTTGGTGAAGTATCCCCCAATTGTTATATGCAACCTATGACAAACGACTAATTAGGATAAGTAGTTGCTACAAAAAATTATGTATTATTTCCGGTCAATGTGCATATATTTCCCTGTAATTGTGCATATTTTTCCTCGTAAATGTGCATATTTTTCAAAGTCAATATATACATATTTCACACATATATGTTTGATGAATGTGCATTTAACATTATTAAGCATATATTTTAGCATCAATGTGCAAATATTTTCCCATTAACGTGCAAATATTTTAAAGTCAATGTGCAAATATTCTATGTAATGCCATGTAACAACAAATCAGTATACTCTGTTTGTATACTCTGTGTATTGTGTTATCAGTTGTCACGATTAATGAAAGATTAATGCAGTAATTTACATATTGAGATGATAATACAAAGTAACATTCATATTATGACATTGGCATAAAATTAAAATTTCTGATTATTGGTGATTTACAGTACAATAAAAATCAAACAAAAATCTCGTTTAAAAAATTATGAATCAAAATAACATATAATTCATATAATAATAATTTATAAATAGACACAATTGAATTCATCAAATATAACAAGTTCAATTGATTACAAACCTTGTTCAACTTGTTCAATTTCTGAATTTGAAAATTCTCCCTTAATCATTGTGTTAGACATCTTAAATCGCAAAATCACAATCTTTAATCGCACAATTACAATCAATCGATCAATGTTTCAGAAGAGAGAAGAGAGAGAAAGTGTGATTTTAATTGCACAATTGCAATACAACGATCATTGTTTCAGAAGAGAGAAGAGAGAAAGTGTGATTTTAGGTGAAGTTTATGTGATGAACTGATGAATGCGTGCGTGTTTCTCTAACGTGAAATGATTAATTTAAGCTAAAAATATCAGCCATTGGATGTTAATAAGATGAAGGGTTGAGATGACTTCTCACTCTTCTCATTTTAAGGTTCTTCTCATTGGATCCTAACCCTCTATATATATATTCGACTCCAGCAGTGAATCAAGATCTTTTTGATGAATGAGAAGGAGGGAATTCATTAGCCCTTTTCGAAGGGTTCTCTCTGGTGACATGGTAATCACCTTTCGTAGACCTCCTCAAAGTCTATTTATGCTTGCCGACATCCCTAGTGAAAGTCGGTCACTCGTCCTTTTGGCCCCCAAAGATAGTAATGTTAGGTCGCTTAGAGGCCACGGTTCCAGCAGACTTGGCACTGGTGTTGCTACTGATCTTTAAACTGACAGTGGTGCCAAGAGTTTTAGCGCCAACACTCTTTGTTGTCAAAGCATTTGGTGGATGTGTAGACAGGGTAACCAGATAGTTAGATGGTTTCCCACTATTCTGCAAAGGTAGAAGAGAAAAAAAGTAAGAAAGCCGCCTAAGATAGCCGAAGCATCACTTAGAACATTGTGGAAAATTGTATTGAAAGTTGACTCAACGAGGAAAATGAAAAGGCACCAGAGTTTCATTTATTTTTTCTCTTAGGTTCTTCAGCCGAGAAGCTTTCAGAGATGGGTCAATTTGTTCTCCTCTTACTAAGCCTTTTTAAGCCAGCGTGAGTTTAGATCTTGTTTCAACTACAAAAAATAAAAAGTCACGAGTTAGAACTTTCTCGGCATAAGATATTGTGAGAGGGAACAATAATTTATTCCTATCTCATAGTCCTTGGCATTTGTTGTGGAGATTTTGGTAGTGTGACTTGTATTAATCAAGTCATACAAATTTGGTTCTTGAGGAATTTAGTTTGGTGATTTGTATTACCAAGTAAATTAATTGGTATTTTAGGGTATATGGAGTAAAATGATTGGTGACTTGTGTAATCAAGTCAATTGTTTGATTTGGAGCTTTGTGATGAAAAGGACAATAGGTATGCTATTGATTTCGTGAAGATTGAAGCATGCATGCATTGAGAGCTGCAGTACGGGGAACTTAGTTCTCGTACCCGGGCAGGTATGTAAGGCCCCGAGCAAGTATGCGAGTGCAACAAGCAGTAGCATAGAGGAGAAGCCTCACACCCGGGCAAGGTCTTTGGTCCCCCGGGCGGGTCCTGGGCAGGCTGTTCAACTAGTCCGTTTTTGGGACTTGCGCACCTGCACGGGTGGCTAGAACCCCGGGTAGGTCCGGTTGGTTTGGGTTTGATACACTTCGGTTTCGCTTTTGTTCGTAGCTTTGATTTTGGATAGATATCTTTGGTGAATATAATATATATATATATATATATATATATATATATTATCGATATCTTTTTTGCTTCCTTGTTCGGCAATCCTCGTATAATATTTTATACTCCGTATATCTTTTGTACTCCCTATAAATAGGTGGTTAGGGATTAATTGGTTATTCACTCGATTAGTTATTCTAGCCACTTTTGTGAGGAAAACACATTGAGAGTATTAGAGAGTGAATTCTTGGGAGAATTACCAGTCTCTCAATTGTATTCCATTTAAATCTCCATAGTAAACATATTCGTACCGGCCAGGAGGACGTAGCTATCGCATTGATAGTTAACCTCGTTAAATCTTTGTGTGTTATTGGTGTTATCTTATTTATTTGTTTTCGTAGTTTGTTAATTTTCGGCGCTTCCGTCACAATATTTGTAATCATACGCGATGAGGTATGTTTTCTCAAACAACCAATGCCTCATCGAAAACCAGCTTTTGGGTACTTGAATGGGGACCTTCCCAGGTGTCAAAACCATGGACCGCTTCTTAAACCATTCAGTTCCCTCCGTCTCCCCAACATCCCGCTCAAGATAAAAAAAAGTCTTGGTGGTGTGCTTAGGGATTTTGGAGTTTATTTTACTGAATATACTTACAACTTCTTTCTCCAAACCTTCAACGAAGATAAATTCAGAATTCCAATTGTGCTATTTTCTCAACTTGCTCTCCATTATCATGAATTCATTCTTATTGGAAATACTAAACCACCCACATAGACAGTTTGGTAGTTTGGCAGGGTATGCACATAGGCAAAGGAGTTTAAGGTCATCTTCTAGTCCTTCACCAAACATACGATCATATAACCAAGGATTTGGCAGTAATAGTTAGGGGTGAGTTGGCATATGCCCGATGCCATAACTGGCAAACAAGTCAAGGATGAACTATAAGGGAGGAAATCGAAAACCCATATCCAAAACTTTCTTATAAACCGATATGGCCCCTTCGGGTGCATTGTTGATGGCTTGACCATATTCCGGAATAACAAGGACCACGCCTCTTCTCTCAAGGTCCAAAGCTCTGGAGTAATTATCTACATTACCGGGGTGGTTAAGAGTTTTTACCCATTTTTTCTTCACCTTACAGTGTAGAGGGTAACTCAGGTCCCCCTTAGTAGGTGGTTGCCGAGAGGAAGAAGTTATTTTCATCTTCTTCTTACTTAACGATTCAGGCACAACTTCCACGTCGAATCTGCCTTCATCATCGTTGTAGCCATCACCCTCGGCAACGAACCCCTTGGAAAAACCAATGCCTTCCCCTTCGTCGTCATTATTATGACCCAGTTCTCGAACGTCATCATCCTCATCGCCATCATCATCCGATTGATTATCATGGGCTTCTTACTCTTAAGGTGGATGCGCTCCTCATCAATTTTAAGGGAGTCATTGTAGACACCCAAAAGTGTCTCCCCAAATTGAATAGTCGATGAAGAAAACTACGATATTTTGAAATACATTTGATTCCGGAAGTTGTGACAAAATTTACAAATCAAACACATTTGCACAAGTCAAATTAAAGTTGAGTTTGAAATCATACACCGAGGGTCAATTAATAGGAGGAAAATATTTATTTATTTATTTTATATTTTTAGGATTTTTTCTTTATTTTTAGTATTTTTAGAATATTTTTATAGGTTATTTATAAGATTTCTACTTTTCATTTTGTTCTTAACATGTTTTTGAGTTCGCTAGTATTTTTAGATTATTTTTTTGATTTTTCTTTGGTTTTCTATGATTTTTAAAAGTTTTATAAAATGATTTTTGAAAATAAATAAATTCAAAAATTTTAAGAGAAATCCAGAAAATTCGAGAACCATCTGGAATGTTCTAAAAGATTAACCTTTAGCTCCAAGCAAGTAAAAATTGGATAAAAGGATAAAATTGGATAAAGGATAATTCCCAGATCATAGATTAGATCTAGAAAATACCGATGCAAATTTTCGAACAAGATAGATAAAAATACATATCGTATATATGCTCAGTGACGTGGATTTATGTACAAATTGTGAGGCTATTCAATCAAACTCTTTCTCTTCTCCTGTCATTAATTTTGATTAATATAATACCTTGAATTTAGTTTTTCTTTTGGTTTTCAATCATGTAAATTCATTTGTTTTCAATCATTTTCAACTTATTGCAATCGTTTTAATTGTAATTGTCAATGCTAACGATTTCCTTTGTTGCGATAAGCGACTCAATTGGAAGCAAAGCTTTTGATAAATTAATCTTTGTTTTCTTTTGTATTGATAGCGAGACAAGGTGAGTTGATTTGTATTTATTTGAGTTTTCAATTCTTGTATATTATTCTTGATTCTTATGCACATGACACTTTTGATTGCTTAAACAAGACCGGAAATTGCCTGAATTACATTAAATTTAGATTAATTATGGACGAACGGATTTTAGGCAGCATAATAATTTGATTAATTTGAATTGTTCACAATTGTTAGGATAGGTAGCGATGCATGCATAATAGAAATCAACTCTTATAGTAATTTTAGTTTAATGCGTGTTCTAAGGTCAAGTCAATAGGCTCTTTGAATTCAATTATTATGATTTATGGAATTACAATGAGAACAAGTAGAGGACGTTACATGCGGGCGGATTGGATCATAGATTTAGTCTGTATCATATCCCCGAACCCACAATCTGGTTACTAGACCTAGCTAACATTGTGGCAATTAGTTTGGCACCAATGTTTCGGGCGTCCGTAATTATCTTGTATAAGTACAGTGGCGATCCCCTCTATCGAAAACACACCTCAACACACTCACGTACGGTACTTGTGGCTCAAGCCCACAATTCAAAATCGACGTAGGATGTAGGCTTGATAAAAGCACACGCTTATAGTCATCCTTGACATCGTAGGAAACTCCCACATTGTCAAAATTCCTTTCTTCATCATCACCCGCGACGGATGGGTTCTGATTTATATACATATCTTCGCCCTCATTTTGTTGTTCATTATTAACTGCTGGAACGGTTTCTTCAGACGAAGAAGAAACCCATCCATAGATGGGGATGCTCAGACTTTCTCTCCATTTGTTTAGTTCTCATCATTTTCCCTGTAAAGGGTCACAGGGGAAAATAGGTGTTTTATCCTCCAAGTATGGTGGAACCACTAACTCTTGGGTGCCCACAGACTCGGCAACCGCTGGCCTTAGTAGAACGTCCCCAACGTCCATCTAATTAAACATTGAATTCGAGGTAGCAGAAGATGTCATTGACATTACAAATGAATAAATGATACAACATAGAAAAATAAAAGAATAAGATAAGGGTAATACCTGTGAGGAATGCTAAAGAGTGTAGTAGAACGTTGTTGTTTTGAAGTAGCTTGCCGATTAGTTAATTTGAGAGAAAAGAGGGAAAACAAAAGAATTACTGAGATAATTTTGGTAAAAAGTGAATTTTCTCTCTCCTCGACGACTCTATTTATGGGAAAATTACTCGACACTAAAATGTTAATTTCAAAAGTCATGATGAATGACCATCGGCGAGCCTTCCTCATTGATTTTTACTCGCCGACCACAATGTCTGATGCCTCACCTTACCATTTTCCAAGACAAGCTCGGCAGTTAAGTGACTAGTATATCTCCTGAAATGTTTCAAAGAAGTCTTGACATCCATGATGGCCGATACATCACCTAAAGTTTTTTAGGAAATCCTCGACGGTTATGTTGTTTAGGAACTAACCTAAATGGCTTTTGAGAAATCAGTGCCGATGCCCTTGGCCGACATGTTGTCTAAAATTTTTGAGAAGATAAGGTCGTCGACTATGATTATTGGTATATTACCTGAAACATTTTTCAGAGGTCCTTGACGTCTGTTTATGTCGAACGAGTAATGCTGGAGGTCCTGGTCGATAGACGAAAAGGAAGGCAAATCAGATTCAATAATTATTAAATTAATTTGAAGGGAAATTTATGTGTCCTCAATCAATGGCATTGCACATGTCAATATCTCATTTTCCCATAATAAAAGGAAAAATGAATAAAAAGGATAAATGGTGAGGATTAAGAAGAAAGAGGGAATGTATCCTTATGCGATACTTGACATAATCTAAATGAGTAAAGAGGAATACAAATGCCTGTAAAGACCCCCAAAATAGGGAGATGTGACATATTCAATTATTGCCAATCATTGCTCAAATCCCCAAAAAATTCTCAAGTCCTTCCTAAAGGAGTAATAGGCAACTATTCTAAATAGGCCACCATTCTTACCTTCCATACTTACTTTACCTTTCTTTACTTAGTTTACCTCTTAGGTGAGTACTAACTTGAGTGTCGTAAGGGAGATAACATTTAAAATGTTATTCTCCTTTGTTTCAAGTGCACGACCTAGCAGGAGCTCATTTAAGCCTTGGATGTCTTAATAGCGTGGAGAGGAAGCCTATCAGCACCCACCTTTTAAATTTACTACTTTGTTGTATGTAATACTTGCAATAGCAGTTAGATACCTTGTTTTAAAAAAAATAGTCATGGATTCATAACTTATTGTCAACAAAATATTTATTATTTTTATTCCATTGTTTTGCATTCTTTGCTTTATATTTTTACTTGTGACCCCTTTTATATTTTATTTCTTCATTGCCCTCTTCCTCTACAAAACACTCCATTAAATGATGAGGCAAAATGAAATATCATGTCAAAAAACAATTGGACCTGGGCGGGTATGTGGAAACTCGGCCAGTTACATAGCTCAACAATTCTTACAACCCATAAAAATTCTAAGTACAAAAGTTGACCGGGTCGGGTATGTGGCAACCTGATCGTGTGCGCAGTTTCACATTTCTTCCTCTGCATTGCTAACTCGATCGGTTATGTGGAAGCCCACTAGGGTTCATAATCGTTGCTCTTATCGTCCAAAAATGCGATTAAGTACTAAATTCTCACCCTGACCGGGTATGTGGAAACCCAATCGGGTGCGGATAGCAACCTTTTCTTCTAAATTACCATTTCCAAAATATTTCAAGTACCATGCGAAAACCCGACGGAGTATGTGAAAATCCACCCGGATATGAGGTCTGATCAACACAAATATGTTCTTTTAAATCGATTTTGACCTCCCAACTCGCAAATCTCATTCCAAGGATCGATTCCTACCATACTTAGCACTTTGCACCTACCAAACAGATAGAAACAAACATTGTAACCAAATATAAAAACCTATATGATTGCATAACTCAAGCAAGAAAATCTTATGAAAGGCAATAAAAACAAGGTAAAAATAGTATATATAATACACATATCACTAGCATAGCATCTTATTCAATGAAGTCTATTTTCTCTTGAACATTGGCTTTTTTGATAAATGGCAAGCCAATTAATCTCATATGCCTCTCTATCAAAATCAACGTAAAGAGTATCTGAATATGTCATCACTTTGATAATACTGATATGGCATGTCTAATAGCCCCATTATTATATTTGAGAGGAACTCTAAATCTATCAAACTTATAGGGATAAGAATCCCAATCAAACATCAAGAATTTTACATAAAATCCCTTCTAGTTTTAGTAAATTTACACCTTTTGATTTAAGCTTATATTATATGCTCTCACTTAGTACAACTTTTTTTACAAGTTAATTAACACTAAATATTTTCTGCATACTTAGTATTTTTTGTTATCTTATAGCATTAAGAGTGATACTGTTTGTCTTGGTATCAGAGCCCAGTTAGTGTGTTAATCGTAATTAATATTTTAATAACCTAAATAATAAAAATTAGTAATATAAACTTGGATAAAATTATTAAAGCACCAATAGGTTGCAGTCAACCAGAAGTCCCTCATCTACATCATTTACCCAAAGAGAGTAATCACTTTGGTGCAGTCCCTAATTGCATAGTAGATATTTTAACCGAGATTAAAATAGACATAAAGGGCATTGAAACACATCTTATTACAATTGACCACACGAGTCAAGCTATTAGAGACGAAATTAAAAAGGAGACACGAGACCTCAAAAAAGAAGTAGAAGAGTTTAAACTAGTTGTTACTAACGAGATTAGACATCTACAAGCTCAACCAAACAATAACGAGGATAGAAGGCTTGTCCCTTTTAAATACAGTTATCCTTTTCAAAATAGTAATAAAAACTAGAAATATATACAATAGACTTTCCTACTACTTCAGCACGTCGAAATGTGTCAAGATCTAACTAATATGAATATTGAAGAATTACAAGAAATATTCGATGTTGAAGATGATCTAGAAGAGCTTAATAGAATAATGGTTGTAATTGTTGATAAATGGACTATCTAAGATAATGCAGAACAAGAAATAAACTATGCGTCTATCGAAGAAGACTTATATGAACAAATGGGTATAACGAAATTAAAAGATTTTGATTTCTTATCAGACGAAGAAGTTGAAAGAAAATTAAATAATAAAGCTCAGAAAGCAATAATTGAAAATATTGATTATAATGAAGTTGAAGAGGAGTTGGAACGAGCGGAAGATATCGAAAATAACTATAATATGAATAATGTTATACAACGACCAAGATATCGAGGTGAGCCGAGTTGTCCTAGACCAAGGTACGTGTCAGGGAGAACTCCTCGATTTGATATTAAAATTATGCCTTATGACACTATTAAAAAAGAAGAAGTCACTCTTGAACCTATAAGTCAAACTGGCCACAAGTTAAATTTTGATKGTGCAAGAAATAGACTTGAAATTTTAGAACAATGGAAGAAGAGTATGAGCAGTGTGTTAAATTTAAATATAGATTGGACCTCAGGAAACTTCTTAAAATATATTGAACATAGTTTTGATGGATGTATAGCCGATTGGTATGAAGCTATATATGAAGAAACTAAAACAAATAGAATTACCAACTGCTATGTTTACCCAACTATGTCAATTTATTGAGATAGAATTTATTGGTCATAGACCAAATGATAATGAAATAATAGTTGAATATCAAAGAAAACTAAGTAACCTGACCATTTGTAATTTAAAATACGTTGAAAGTTACATTAAAGAATTTGAAACAAATTATTACAAAATCAGAGAAAATCAAACTAACTTAGGTATGTTCTTTGATAAATTGCCAAGTCCTATTAATGAAGAAATAAGTGAGAAATATCCGGAATGGAGATATAGTAATGGAACTAATGACACCTTAGGAAAATGAATAAGGTTCCTAAGAGATTGGATTTAAAAGAAATGTCGAGAAGTTGCAGAAACTCATCAAGTTAAGGGACAATTTCTAACTTGTTGGGATATGCCTAATCAATATGGTTGCAATAAGAATTATCCTACAAAAAGGAAATATTATAAGAAGAGAAAATTCGACAAAAATAGAGGTGAGCAATATAAGAAAAAACATTATAAGCCTAATTATAAATGACCTACTAGATTCTTTAGAAAGGCCTCATATTGCCCTGAAAAAGAAACTGCAAATGTTGGTCATGTGGAGAAATAGGTCATTATGCTAGTTAATGCAAACCCTAGGAAGTTGGGATTACGTAGAAATTACGGAAGATGATGCCTTAGAACTAGCATTAATAAATAATAAAGGAATAGTTGAAATAAGTGAGGAAAATATCGAAGATAATGAAGAATTAGTAAATGTCGCCTATAAGGAGGAAAGTGAACCTGAAGAAATAATCAACATGGTCGGAGAACAATGTGCAAACTCAGATAGCAACGATGAAAAAAGAGGATTAATATCAATTGGCCAGCTAAATAAGGCTGAATATGCCATTAATGACGAAGATCTAGAAATGAACAACATAGGATTTGATTTCCCTAAAATAACTTAAGATAAAATATTTAAAACTTCACTGTTTAAATTAAGAGCAAAATATGTTTGTGAAGAAATGGAAGGAAGTATTATTATTGAAGACGGTGAAGAAAAAGCCGCATTAATTAATATCATTAATTGGAAAAATATCAGGAAACATATAACTGATAAAAGAGCGAAAAGGGAAAAGAAAATAGAACTTATAAACATATTTGTATTGGAGCTGTTCAAGTGTATATAACTCTATTACAAGATTTCGGTAAGGATATTAATTGTTTCAGCTTTGTTTGTGGTACAAGGCACAAGAGTTTTAAACAACAAATAATTAGTGGAGTAATTTGTAGTTTTAGTCAAGGAACAATAAGTTATATTTGTGAACCACGTTATTACGTAAGCTTGGAAGACAGATATGTCAAAAAATTCTTGGGTATAAAATTATTAACTAAGGGAATAGAAATGCATGCAGGAACAAGGCCTATCCAACTTCGATGGAAGGTTATATATAAATTAACTAACACAGTAGAGTCACAACAAGGTAAAAAGATAATTGAAGTAGATATGTATGAAGGAGGAATAAAACAAAATATCAGACCAATAAAGGTTAACCCTAACAAAAAAAAATTAAAAGGAGAATGGCTCGAAACATTGACGAACCCTACAGTAGCCAATAAGGATTTGAAATTAATAAATTGCCGAAGGAGGACTGTTACACCATGAAATGAATCCTATTCCAAAGTTCCAACGGAGTCTAAGCATGAGAACAAACAAGTTAAGTAGGCAAAATTCTATGGAGATAGAAAGGAAAAAGAAAATTATTGAAGAAGAGGAGAAAGAATTACAAAAATTACTAGAAAAACTAAAGGAGCAAAAAATATATGTGTCGGAACATGCAAGACGAAGCATCGATAAAACCACAACCTCTATTTTTGAACAAAATCGTTGACAAAGAAATTTAGAGGAACCTCCGAGACATAGCATTCATATTGCCTCAAGTTCTTCTATAAATTCAGAAGAAAACCGTGAAAAAAGAAAGGTAGTAGGATATATGATAAAAACAATAAGTGAACCAGTCTATGAAGAGGAAAACTTAAGAATGGAAAATTGCCTTAAAGTCACAGGTACTAACGTGAATAGCATTTACATTCCAATTAAGATATGTTTAGAAGATTATAATAAATATGAATTATATGCATATCTTGATAGTGGATGTTCAGTGAGTTTTGGAAACAAAACATTATTTCCTGAACATCTATGGAAGAAAGCCGAGAAACCTATGAAGGTCAGAATTGCTAATAATAGTGTAATGTTTCATAGCGACATAATTGAAAACTTAGCAATAGAAATCGGGAACATAACATGCACAATTCCCATATTATGGGCAACTGATCAACCTTCTCATGATATGATTATTGGAAATAATTTTCAACGGTTATATTCTCCATGCACACAGACTGTTAATCATATAATATTTACTAGTAATGGTCATGTAGTCCCAGAAGATAAAATGTCACAAGCATTTACTCATCAAAATATGGAATTTAAGCGCAGCCAGCGTGGTGATAGGGTAACCCCTACACAACGAGAAGTAGCATTGAGAATTTCTAAAGATGAAGATTTTACTAAAATAGCATTGAGAAAAGAAATAATTAAACAACAAGAAAAACTATGCAAAATATTGTATCATACAAACCCTTTAGAATATTGGGAGAGAGATAAAGTGTATGCTAAAATAGAATTAACAACTCTTGATAAGATAATTAGGGTAAGGTAGATGGTTTATACCTATCAGGATACCCAAGAATTCGATGAACAAATAAAAGAATTATTAAAAAAGAAATTAGTTAGAAATAGTAAGAGTCCTCACAACAGTCGTGCGTTCATGATGAGAAACCATACAAAAGAAAAGAGAGGTAAAGCTCGAATGGTCATTAACTACAAAAGGCTTAATGATAATACTATTTTCGATGGATATTATATTCCTAATAAAACTGTTCTATTTAATAACGTCCAGGGTGCAACTTGTATTTCAAAAATTGATTGTAAGAGTGGATACTGACAAGTAAAAAAGGAAGAGAAAAGCATTCCATTAACTGCATTTAGTGCTCCCCAAGGGCATTATGAATGGTTAGTTATGCCATTTGGTTTAAAAAATGCACCTCAAATATTTCAAAGAAGGATGGATAATATTTTCAAATAACTAAAACATTGTTATCTAGTCTATATTGATGATATATTAATATTTTTCAAAAGACTAGAGCAACATAAAAATGATTTGAAAGTCGTTACGCAAAAGTGTCTTAAACATGGAATAATTTTTGGAAAAGATAAATGTGTCTTTGCTAAACAAGAAATTGAATTTTTGGGCTTAGAGATAAAAGCGAGACAAATCATTTTACAAAAACATATCCTTGAAAAAAACAAAGAAATTTCCTTATAAAATAGAAGACCGAAAACAACTAGAAAGTTTTCTTGGTTGTTTAACATACGCTTCTGATTTTATTGAAAATCTTGCTCTACTTAGAAAACACTACAAGGAAAATTAAAGAAAGATGTTCTTTGGAGTTGGTCCGATAAAGAAACTAAGATTGTTCAGCATATGAAAAGGTTAAGCATAAATCTTCCAATATTAACACTACCTAACAATGAAGATGAATTAATTATAGAGACTAATGCTAGTAATGAATATTGGAGTGCTATACTAAAAATAAAAGAAGGAGAAAGATTATGCAAGCCGAATGTAACTATCTTTCAAAGCAAAAGGAGATTTTAGCAGTCATAAGAGGAATTAAAAAATTCTTAATCTTCTTGGCTCCTAAACATTTCTTAGTAAGAACGGATTGCAAAGGAATTTTAGGTGTTGTTAAAAAGAACCTATCTAATATGCAAGTGCAAGGGAGACTCCTGCGTTGGCAGTCATGGCTTAACCAATTCTCTTTTAATGTTGAACATATACAGGGCTCAAAGAATTCATTAGCAGACAACCTAACCAGAGAAGTTGCTAATGGAATTATCGACATCAAGCCTAAAGCCAAAGAATTCTATTGGCAAAAAGAACAAGATGAATTCAGGCAAGAGTTCTACACCAATGGTGATAGAGCATCAACAGTTTATTAAAGAAACAAATGAAGAAATGGTGAGGGTCTCTCCCACCACACAAGCTTTGATGTGGTTCCTTATAGCAACATCGAAGTCTAGAACTAGGAACTTTCTAATAAGAGCTTGCCATCAGGTTATTAAGAGATTCTCCATAATTGAATTTTGCAATAAACTACATGGATTAATTCCTGATTTATAGGAAATACTATTAAGAAGAATAAAAGTCTATGACTTCACAACTTGGTATTATGAAGTCGCTTCGAAGAGCTATAAATTTTATCAGATATTTGATCTATGGGGACAACACATGAAGTTTCCAAGAGACTTTGGAATTGCAAAAATGGTGATAAATCCGAATCCAATAATGAATAATGGAAGAATGGTAGCTGCATATGCAGACGAACAAATGAAAGCTTGGAAATACGGCATGATTCATGGATTCAATTGCATCCCTTTTCCAGGATGTTATTTCTATGAAACGCATTGCACTAATTTCCAGAAATATGTGTTTAATAGAGCTGTTAAATATCGATGAAGGACTGGTTATCTCCCACTTGTAATTCAATGTGCCAACATAGAAGTTACTAAATAAAAAGATAATCATCCACATTATCTAATAATATTGGGTCTTGAGTGTAAAAATTTAGTTGATCCAATATGTAGAAGACAAAGACGAGTGGTTAATCCAAGTCAGGCAAGAGCAATGGGTTTTTCTACATTGCTCTATATATTAATCAAATTCTGAAGCAACAGAAAGGAGAAAATCCACCATTAATATTTCGAGTAGGAAATACCACTGTTATAGCCCCACAAAAGATACATGCTTATTCACTACTAGAATTTCGTCTAAGGCCGACCGAAAATATCGA
>SNQN01008140.1:0-30458 GCA_008642245.1 Bassia scoparia | reverse complement strand
AAGGCTATACTTAAGCAAAAGGGTCTTGATATTGGTGCTGATGTGTTAAGATTTAAGTTTGAGGAACCAGTGGAAGTTAAGCCCCCTCCAAAGAAGAAAGCCAAGGTAGAGGAACCAGCGGGTCAAAATATTATTCTGGAGAGAATAGAGAGCCAGGAGAAAACTCTTGGTAAATTGATGGAACTGGTTCAGGGCATTTCAACCTCTTTCAATACCAAAATCGATTAAATGGAGAAGGAGCTGGCTGAGACTCAATTATTGTTACTTACTGTTCCCGACGTCAAAGCTCAAATGGCTCCAGGTATTGAATTTGTTTCTCCCAAGACTCAGGTTTCGGCTCTGGCTGCTGCAAATAACTTGGTGGTTCCGGGTATTGAAGAACCAGTGCATACTGATGATAAATAGCAGCAGCATGAAGAAGCCAAGGTTGAAGACCCAGCTGATGAGGATGAAGAGGTCGATGAGGAAGTTGATGATGATGATGAAGCAGATGATGAGGAAGATGATGTTGAGCATGATGATGAGGAGGAGGAAGAGTATGATTCCTCATACTAAGTCCGAAAAGAAAGAAAAATTGGTAATAGATAATTATGCTCAATTCACCCCCCCTCTTGAGTATCACATAACCTTTAGAGAGTATGCGAGAGGTGTGACGTTTCTTCTTTCGGCTGCAGCTTCCACATTTCTTCTTCCACGACGGCGGCGGTTTCATCGACTTCATCTTCCGGTGTTGGGTTTGGCTTCTATGCTGTTTATAGGACAATTTCCTAGAGGTTTGAAGCGGTTCGTGGTGCTGTTTTGGGTGCATGTTCGAGAGGGTTTTGTGTTTCTGTGTTGATCGCAGTTTGAGGGTCATTTCAAGTGTGGTTTCGAGCAGTTTCCATGCGTGTTTAGGTGCGATTTTGGCAGTGCTTGCGGACGCTTAGGATGTCAGTCCATCTTCTAGTTCTATTTCAAGCGTTTAGGTACGGTTTTGGCTGTTTCTATGCGTGTTTAGCTGCGGTTACGGGCTGTATTTTAGGGCTGCTTTTGTGTGTTTTCGGGTTTGTCTATCGTGGGCCTTGGGGTTGCTCACTGGTTTTTGCAGGCAGCTGTTCGGTGTGTATCGGGGGCAATTTTAGCGGCGTGTGCAGGTGTAGGGCTTCCCCCTTGGCAGGGCGTGACCTCACTTCAGTGCATGGAGTTGAGCTGGAATCACGATGTGAATGCATTGGTGTTGTCGTCGATTGGGGATCGCCACTGACTATATAGTTAGTCACGACGCCGAACATTGTGCCAAATTATGCGCCCAGTCCAATCAGTAACCAGTCGTGCGTCGGGACCATGGTACAATGCAGATCTGTACAACCAATTCGCCCCGATGTGCACGGCCTCTACTCGTCTCACTTGTAGTTCAATAAATCATAACAATTGAATCAGAGAGCACTATTGATTTGACTTTGAAAGTGCATTAATTGTATGGTGGGTTCTATTATACACAACCAAGACTTCTACACATGGATAAGCGATCACTTGATTGTTAGTCAATGTTCATAAGTGCTTAGAAACCGTCGTCCATGATTATCTGACTTTAATGTGACAACGATTAAATTTCGTCTGTTTAAACAAAATATACAAGTGTATTCATATAATATACATAATGGAACAAAGGTTAGTAAGCATGATTAATATGTATATGTTCCTCCTCACCTTTCACTGCAAACAATCAATTTAAGAATAAAACTTCAAGGAACGCTTTCGATGAATGTACTTTGAGACAAACAACGCTTAGTATAACATAACAAAAAATAATAATAAATGAAAAACAAGAAAAACCATGGAAACAATGAAATATTAAGAAAAACCTACATATTTACAGAACGATTAACAGTGAGTTTCTACATTGTTTAATTGAATTAAAACTCATAACAATTGTAGTCAAACTTGACAAAGGTGAAAGAAAGGTTTTTGTGATTATTCAGATTTAACCCTATTTGCTTGTCGATTCGAAGAGAATCGATGCTTATGAATTGAATCGAATGTGTTTTGAGTTTTTGAGTGTTTTGAGAGTGTATTGATGTGTCTTGTGACTTGAGTCTTGTAAATTGTGAAGGTTCTGAGTCGTGAATTGCTGAAATAGCTGTCCCGACTGAGCAAGAGCGACAATATTTATAGCACGAGCAACGAGGCGATGGGAACCTACTTAAAATCGCTCAGATTGATGCGATATCACCTCAAGAGGAAGTAATAATACGCTCATCTGAGCGCTATTACGCTTTGCTTTCATAAATTCGTTTTTTGTTTTTGGCAAAAACTGTATTTTGTTGAGCGTATATACGCTCAAATGGGGGGGGGGTGGGGGGGGGGGGGGGGGAGGGGGGGGAGGAGGGTGGGGGGGGGGGGCGGGGGGGGGGGGGGGGGGGGGGGGGCGGGGGGGTGGAGCGGGGGGGGGAGAGGGGGGGACTATACGTCATCAGGAGCGATATAGCTCCATTTAGCGTATATACGCTCAATGTGTTGAGTATATATTTTGCCAAAAACCTGATAGTATTTTGAATTTCCTCCGATTTTATTCTGATCCTTTGATTTGACGCACCTAGACACCCTGCTCTCCAAGCAAGGAGTCTAGAATGTTTAGAAGGTTCCACGTATTTCCGGAGTATTTTCTAATTATTCACTGATTTCTGAGTACTTTGCGTATTAAACGTTGCAAATCATAGAAATCATAGAAAACATCAGAAAAAATTTAAAAATATGGCGGAATTCAGAAAAATGTGACGCACAATCGATGGAAAAAACAAAAAGCACGAATGCCAGCGTGACTTGTTTGAAAAACTTCGAAACCTTTGAGTTATCGAGAAACCTGAAAAGAAAGACATGTTTGCCTGTATATGACCTTTGGCTCAATAAATTCCGAGTACGACCTCACGTATTTCCAACTTTCGTGAGTTCAAAGCATCTTTTCTGAGTCGAAACAAACGCGAGACGCGGTATGTTTCATCACGGATTACTCATTTGGGGAGACACATTTTCAGGTGTCTACAGCAGGCTTGTGTTTGCCAGCGTGTTTTGGTCGGTTTCGTGGTCTCCGGCATGCTATTACCATTGGCTTGTTGGTTTGGAAATGCCCTTAACTTTGACTTTGGTGCTTTTGCTTTGCTTTGACAATTGTGGTTAGGATTTTTTGTTCTTTTCTCTTTTGTTTTTGTTTTAGACTTTTGTGCCTTTGTTATTGCTAATGCTGCCACAGTTTCGCTTTCATTGTCCGTTTGTGGGTCTTCATGGATGTCATGATGGTGGGGGTAATGGGCTTGTTAAAAGCTACTTGCTCACTCATCTTCGGGACCGACATTGTTGTGAGGGTGCGCATGATGTGACTCGCAACTTGCTATCTACTGATTTGGATATTTTCACGAGAGCTGAAACGACTTTCCGTCGTTTGGGCATTTGGCTAAGTGGTGATTGTTTCAGGACCCATACTCTTCGTTCTAAGTTTAAGCATGAAGATGAACATCGTACTACATTTGTGGACCCGCCCAATTTTGGGGATTGTGTGGTTCTTCATTCTTTATGGTTTTCCTAAACCACTTGATCCTTCCTTAGTGAACCCTGATCTAGTTCACGATTTATCTCATCAGCATCTTTTCTCTTTTGATGGTGCCCTTTGTGATCATTTACTTTCCAAGCGGTTGTCCACAGTGAAATCTATCCCTCCAAGTGTCGTTTGGGATTTTCTCGGATTCTTAAAGAAGCGCTTGATAAGGTGGTTCACAATTCGGATGACTTATCTTCTTGGGTTTGCTTGCTTGTGATGTCTTTATGTGTCCTTAAAACCTTCTAACTAAGGAGTAGTCGTGAGTGCTCTTCGACTGTTAGGCGTAATCATCAGGAAGAGTGTATTACCTCTGCCATTCGTACTTGGAGTGTGCCTGGTGGTGCTAAGCAACTTGTGCGTGATACATTGGACAATGTATCTCTCTCATTACTGGATGCTGATGAGGGTAATGTATTGTCTYAGCGCAACATTAAGCATTGTAAGCAAAAGATTTCTGACAGACATTACATTGCTGATGTTCTGGTTCTTTCGTCTTCAAGTCTTACTCCTTACAATGATGATACTCTTGCTGATTTGGAGACTAAGAACCCTTCTTGCCCTATTCCCGTTCTACCAGATACTCCCGTGGATCATCACCTTATTGCCGCTTCTTCTGTTATTTCAGAGCAAATTAAGGGTTTTTCGAGGGGGTACGTCTTACTGGCGTGATGGTTTGCGTGCTCAACACCTTCTTGATTTCCTTGGTGGTGCTGCTATTGCAATCTCTGATTATCTGGTGGGGTCTATCACGCAGGTGGTTAATCTATTTCTTGTTGGTGCTTTTCCCGCCGCGTTAGGTGCATATATTGCTGGCCCATTATTGTGGGTATTATTTGGAGATGCCTTGTTTCTAAGGTTGGAGCTGCTTTGGTTTGTCTACGCGTGGGTCGCTATTTCGGTAGTCTTCAGTATGGTGTTGGTGTTCCGGTAGGTGGTGAGGCTATCCTTCAAGTTGTTAACCATTTGGTTGAGGCTCGTGGGGTTGAGGTTGGCCTATTTATGTTGTTGGTCGATTTTCAAAATGCCTTCAATTTAGTTGATCGTTCTGCTCTGATATGTGAGGTTCGTGATCATTGCCCTGCTCTATCTCGTTGGGTTGAATTTTGTTATTCTTCACCAGCTAGGCTTTATTATGGGGAGCATACTTTGTTGTCTTGTCAAGGGGTGCAGCAGGGTGATCCTCTTGGCCCTCTACTTTTCACATTGGTTCTGCATCCGTTGGTATGCCGTATTAGAGACACATTTGGTTTGAGCTTACAGGCTTGGTATTTGGATTATGGTACTATCATTAGTGATGCCTTGGTGGTTGGGCATGTTTTGTAGATAATTTTGGCGGAGGGACCTAGTCTCGGCCTTCATGTTAACGTCGCAAAAAAGGGAGCACTTTTGGCCTTCTAGGGACCCACGGAGTCGTCTTGAAGGGGTCTTTCCTCCTGATATCGTTCAACCTTCACTTGGAGTTCGGTTGTTAGGTGGGCATGTTAGTGTGGATTCTTCCTTTTGTGGGGACCTTATTTCACAGAGAGTGTCGAAGACTATTGAACTCATGGATGTTGTTGCTCAACTTGATGATCCTCAATGTGAGTTGTTACTTCTTCGTACGTGTACTAGAGTTTCGAAACTGTACTTTGCTATGCGTACTTATCCCCTCCCCCTCATCTTTTCGAGGTGGCTCAACTCTCCTTTGATGTGGTTCTGCGAGCTTCTTTGGAACGTATTGTCACAGCTTCYGGTCCTGGTTTTGGTGATTGGCAATGGTAGCTCGCCACCTTACCTTTTGCTTACGGTGGTTTGGGTGTTTATTCTACGGGTGATGTTCGACACCATACTTTTTTAGCATCGCGGCTGCAGTCTTCCAGTTTACAAGCTAAACTTCTTCTGCCTTCTAACGTTGTTGGTCTTGGTTCGGCCTTTGATGTTGCTTTGGGTCTTTTTAATTGGACTGTGGAGACTGACCTTATGCTTAACCCTACTGAGATCGCTGCCCCAAAACTCATGAAGAAACTGGCAAATTTGTATTTCACAAAGGTTACTGCATCTGCTCAATCTATATTCTCCTTGTCTACCCGTCAAGTTGCCTTGTAGAAATCCCAACAGGGGGATCACACCTCTACTTGGCTTCGGGTGGTTTGAATCTCTGGTTTGGGTCAGACTATGAACAGTAAGACTGATCGTTCATTTCTTTGTTATCAGTTGAGTGTTCCTCTATTCTCCATTTCGGCTCCATGCTCTGCTTGCTCGCGGGTTTTTGACAGAGATATTTTTGGGGATCATGTTGTGTCTTGTTCGGGGTTGATGGGTATCAAGCACCGTCACAATTTTGTCCGCGATACTCTTCTTGACGTCTGTTATCGATCTGGGATTACTGCTCGCAAGGAGGTAAATGTTGGGTTGACAGATGAGATCAATGGGGCTCTTCGACCTGCAAATGTTTTACTTTATTCTTGGGACAACGATTAGGATGTGTGTGTTGACTTAACGGGTTCTTTTCCTATGACACAATCTGGGTTGTCTGATATTGTTCCTGGTCAAGTCGTGGCGACAACAGCACAACGAAAACGGGAGAAGTATTTGGAGCGATGTAGGGCGATTGGATACGGTTTCCTTCCTTTTTCTTTCTCTTCTTTGGAGGAATTAGATAAGGGAGTTATTGCACTTCTGAAGCGGATCCAGACGTTCTCCAGGGCTCAGGACATTGGGGCACGTGCAACTGCTCACATCTTTAGCCGAATAGGCTTCGCTATAACTAGAGGAGTGGGGGCCCAGATTGTATCTCGGCTCCCCTCCAACTTCTTGTAGATCACTTGATCTTTTTTGTTGCTTGTAACGCTTACCCACAACAAGAAAATTGGCTTCGGTTGACCGAGGTTACCGACCGATTTTTGGTCGGTAACAGGGGTCACCGACCGAAAATCGGTCGATAACAGGTGTCGGAATAAGGATCGTCGGTAATGATAGGATTACCGACCGAAAATCGGTCGGCGAGGTATTACCGACCGAAAATCGGTCGGTGAGGTATTACCGACTGATCATCGACCGATTCTCAACTATTTCACACGACCAAAAAATTGGAGGGAAAAAGTAATTACCGACCGATTTCACTGCGGTCGGTATTATCGACCGAATAATCGGTCGGTAAGGTTACTTTCCCTAAACAAAATTTGAGAAGACAATCCTTTACCGACCGAATAATCGAATGGTAAAGAATTTTTAGATAAATATAATGTATTTACCGACCGAAAATCGATCGGTAAAATTGAGCGTCCAAAAAAAAAAAGAAAGTTGAAATAGGCTGATAGTAATCATTCCTACTTTCACAGCTTCCAATAAAACAACAAAAGTGCAACACCCAACTTTCACAGGAAACAATAAAACAAACAAACAAGAACAAATAAGAATAAAACTAAAATTCAATTGTAATAATCAAAGATACATGGAATAATATACATTGATATGAAAAAATATTACACTTGAATACTATTTTAAAAAATTCATATGATTTCTTATTGGGCGACTGTAACTTCAAAGAGAACTAATGCTTTGCTTGACCATAAACTTTGCTTGAGCTTTTCTGAACAATTCGAGCTTTTCGACTTCTCACACTAACACAACGAAACGAAGCATAAGTTCAAAATATGATCTAGATGAGTAAACCACACCCACCTTCTAGATCTTTCACAGACATAAAAAACAAACAAACAGATATTACAATAAAAAAATAAATCAGAAATGAAAAAATCCAAAAAATATAAAAAAATGAAATCAGTAAGAAAGTAACAATGAAATCAAAAATAAAAAAGAAATGATAAAAAACAAAATTTTAAAAATGAAATCAAAAATAAAAAAAAAGAAACGAAATCAAAAATCAGTAAAACAAACGAAATTAAAAAAACAAATCAGTAACAAAATGGAAAAAATCGAAAAAAGAAATCAATAATAATCAGTTAATAAAACAAATTGGAAAACCAGATCAAACGAAATCTGTACAAAAATGGAAAAAAAGAAATCAGTGAATGATGATAAAAACGAAAAAATAAAACAAAATTAATTCAAGAAAAAAATCTGGTAAAATTGTAGATTTAAAATTGAAAGGAAAATTCAGAAAATCTGGTTTTTTTAAAACAAAAATTATTCAGAAAAATTTAGATCTAAAAAACAAGTCAAAAAGTAAATCTAAACAACGAAAAAAACAAGTAAATTAAAATGAAAACGAAAATTAATCAACACGAAAATCAGAAAATAACCCTAAAATTAATCAAAGAAAAACAAAACTAAAAAAGAAAAGAAAAAATTATATGAAAAAATCGAAAAAAACCGAAAAGTAATGTGAGATAAAAATGAAAATTCCGAGATCTAATTGGAAAACAAAAAATCAAAGAAAAAGGAAAAAGAAATAAGAACAAAAAAAAAAGAAAAACTTACCTCAGTGGAGGGGTGGTACATGGTGGGGAATACGGTGGTTCTAGGCGAGGAGGACATGAGAGGGGCTGACTCCGAGGGGCACCATCGAGGGGGCTGCCGTGGTGGTGGAACAAAAGGGTTTAGAGGTGTGAGAGGAGAGAGAGAGAGCATGGAAATTAAAAAAATGAAAAGAGAGATGAGAGGTTTAAGTGGAGAGAGAAAGGGAGATGTGAAATGATTAAGAGGAGAGAGGAAAGATATGAGAGGAGTGGAAAGATATGTAACGTAAGGATAAGGTTTGAGATATGGGTCGCGTGTCATAAGAATATATATGGCTGTTGATTTTTTTTAAAAAAATTACAATTACCGACAAATTCGGTCGACCTTACGCAAATTTCTTATTGTGACCATGTTTATGTTTTGGTGTTTTATTAATAATAATAATAATGATGAAGAAGAAGATGATGATGATGATGATGATGATGATGAAGAAGAAGAAGGAGGAGGAGGAGGAGGAGGAGGAGCAGGAGGAGCAGGAGCAGGAGCAAAAGGAGGAGGAGCAGGAGGAGGAGGAGCAGGAGCAGGAGGAGCAGGAGCAGGAGAAGGAGAAGGAGGAGAAGGAGAAGGAGGAGAAGGAGAAGAAGGAGAAGAAGGAGAAGAAGAAGGAGAAGGAGAAGGAGGAGGATGAGGAGGAGCAGGAGGAGGAGCAGGAGCAGGAGGAGCAGGAGCAGGAGCAGGAGGAGGAGGAGGAGCAGGAGGAGGAGGAGCAGGAGCAGGAGCAGGAGAAGGAGGAGAAGGAGAAGAAGGAGAAGGAGAAGAAGGAGAAGAAGGAGAAGAAGAAGGAGAAGGAGAAGGAGAAGGAGGAGAAGGAAGAAGAAGGAGAAGAAGAAGAAGAAGAAGAAGAAGGAGAAGAAGGAGGAGAAGGAGAAGAAGGAGAAGGAGGAGGAGAAGGAGTAGAAGGAGGAGAAGGAGAAGAAGGAGGAGAAGGAGAAGAAGGAGGAGAAGGAGGAGAAGGAGGAGAAGGAGGAGAAGAAGGAGAAGGAGGAGAAGGAGGAGAAGAAGGAGAAGGAGGAGAAGGAGGAGAAGAAGGAGATGTAGGAGAAGAAGGAGAAGGAGGAGAAGAAGGAGATGTAGGAGAAGAAGGAGAAGGAGGAGATGTAGGAGATGTAGGAGAAGAAGGAGAAGAAGGAGATGTAGGAGAAGAAGGAGAAGAAGAAGGAAGAAGGAGAAGAAGAAGAAGTTAACAAAATGTAATTGAGATTGGAATGAATTGAGTGAAGAAATTAGAAGGAATTAGATGCTATTTATAGACGAATTTTAAAATTAAATTATTCTAAAGTTACTTGTTGATTGGGCATCAATGGAGGTTGAATGGGTGGAGGGGAAGGTTAGTGATGGTGTTTGGGTTAATGGTTTACACTTGGAGGATGAAGATGGTAAATTCAGATTATTTTATTGATTGAAGGAGATAGAGTAATGTGAGGTAATTTGCACAAGCACCATTGGTGATGATGAGAAACATGACATGGGGTTAAAGAAAGCAAATTACGTAGTGTTGAGGATGAAGATTTTTTTTTCCCTTTTCCTTTTGAAGAAAAATCAGAATTTTAAGTGGGCTAGGATTTAGGAACTAGGAAGTGTAGTTTTTTGGTCTTGACTTGAAATTCACATGCCATTGATCCAAACCATGATTGTCCAGTTTTGCAAAATAATTTTTACATAGAAATAAATTTATCATTGAAAATAATTATCAAGATTTAAATAATGTTTAGGAAAATATTTATACTTTAAAAATAATGGAACTTTTAAAAGATTTATGAAATCATATTTAAAACTCATGAAATAAATAAAACTAAATTAAGAAAACAAACTAATTAGTTCGAAAATATAATTTAAATTCGTAAATTAGAATCATAAACATAATWAATATTAATTAATTATATTTTAAAAATGCGGGGTCTTACAATGARCTTTGCATGGTCTAGTCTTTTCCTCAAGTATAGACTACGGAAGGGAGTTACTAGCTTGAGGGTTGTGCACACTTAGGTGGTGAATATTGATAAAGGAAATTATTAAAGGATTTGATTTTATTATTCATGATTCCTGAAAAGTGGATTTTTAATATATTTGGTTGTCATATTTTATATGACTTGAGATTATTTTTTTTGGAAAGTGGTATCTACAACAACAAAAAAAGCCGCTTAGCACGGTACTGTTCATAATGAACAGTGAGCAGACAGTTTTACCCTCTCATCTTCCTTGTAATTACATATTGCCATGTTAACCTTATCTCTTTCCCTTCCATCCATTTCAGTATTTCACTCCTTTCCTGTTGTTTATGTCGTTGTTTTATGGTCTTCTCTCTCCTCCCCTTCTATTTTCCTTTCTTCTTTCCTCATTCATTTCTTCCTCATTTTTATGGATTACACTCACCACCATTTTCGCTATCTTCTTCATTCGGTTCTATCTCCGATACACTCACTGGCATTTCGAAGGGTGGTTTTGGTGGGCGTTGGCGATGACCGCATGCAACCCAGGGGGCGCGAGAAGGAATCTTTAAGCGTGGTTGCTGCGTTGTGGTTGATGCGTTGTGGTTGCTCTTAATACCATTGTTAGGGTTTCAGTTTTATAAGGTATTCTTGTCCTTCTTGTTTTAGTCTAATTATGCGTTGTGTTTCAGTTTTAGTCTAATTATTTGGTTTAATGTTTGAGAATGATTTCTGAAATCTGTGTTCCATTTTTTGGGTTATTCGATTTAGGGTTTCCAAATTGGGGTTTTTGAAAGTGAGTTTTATCTTCCCCAAATTTTCGTGAACTCCATTGTTGAAGTTTTAAGGTTTAATTTTTTTTCCTGTTCTTGTTATTAAACCTTAAAAATTTTTCGTGAACTCCATTGTTGATTTTAATCCCAAATTTTCGTGAACTCCATTGTTGAAGTTTTAAGGTTTAATTTTTTTTCCTGTTCTTGTTATTAAACCTTAAAAATTTTCGTGAACTCCATTGTTGATTTTAAGTGGGATTACATCGTTCATAAAATCAAGAATGTAGACTGAATGTTGTATCATATAAATTTTGTTGATTTGGATAATTTGTATTTAGATGCATTTTTGGACTAAAATTGGTATTTTATTGACCGACTARTGTCTCTTGATGTTTGTGTTGGGAAGTTGRAMGGAAGCTCTTTAWATCATTTACAGAAGAACTTGTAATTGGAGTAGTTCTTTCTGTTGTGATTGTGAAGTTGAACAAGGCAATCATGAGTTTTTTGTTTCGAGGGACTCGAAATGATATTGAGAATGCATTCCRTGGAATAGTCCCAGAACGGCGTGTGGTACATTTTTCATAGCTTGCTTTTAAGTTTGATTTATGCGTATTATAGTATTATAAGAGCCTAAGGTGCCTATGATCTTAATGAACTTCACCTTTTATGAGAATATGAGTAATTAGTCAATTGAAATAATTTTATATTTTAGGTGCTAAGAAATTGATACTATCCTTTACTCTTCATTTTGCCCTGCGTAAAATTCATACTTGCACTAAGTTAGCAGCTTCTGTCATTCTTCTGTCTGCATTTGATACTATCCTTTTAAGTTGATTGGCTTGATGAGTCAGAATTCGAAATGCGAAAATAACAATAATGAAGAACATAATCAAAGGAAGAGGAAGCATTCTGAAATAATAGATTGTGGAATACAAGGGAACACAGAACAGAGCTGTATTACTCATGATGATTCTTGCAAGTGAATAAAATTTTTGAGTAGCAAGCCTAAGACTACTAATGAAATCTTGATTCGGACCGAAAAATCAGATGCAAGCTTGGTATGTCCCTATAATATAATGAAGAAGATGATGATTGTTATTATTATAATTTAACATATGATTTTGATTAGTGTGTTAATGATGGGATTATTGATGTTAATTAGGTGGTGAAAGTCTGAAAGATGGATATCAATGGAGGAAATATGGGCAAAAGGTTACAAGAGATAATCCATCTCCTAGAGCTTACTATAAACGTGCCAATGCTCCTACTTGTCCAGTCAAAAAGAAGGTATGTCATTTGCACTATTTGGAGATTTTAGTGCTTTTTGTCCAAGGAAATGTCTAATCATAAATTTGTAATTAACACCTAATATAGTGATAAACGTAATTTGGTGTCAATAATTAATGGAAATGTAATTAGTTTTTTAAATTTTAAAGGGTTGCTGGCTCTTGTTAATTGTGTATATTAATTACTGAATATCTATCGTCGTATTTGGCAAGGTGATCGATTTCGGTTAGTTTTGTCAAATTGATTAAGTTGGCTCATAATGAAAAATATGACTTCATTATGAAATTCGTTCTGTTTCTGCTAATTCGAATTTCGGTTCAGCAACTGCTGCTAATGTTAATTGGGATATATTTGATGCATATGCGTATGCGCTAGTTGTGTGCTGAACACTGTTTCTTTTCTACAACGATATAGGATGAACTGTACATCAATTTGGTGCTTGAAATGATCCAGAACGTCCATCGGTGATTAAGACTATAATAAATTTGAACAGAGGGGTGAAATTGAAATGTACCAGTACTGATCACTGTGTCCTCCTCAATTCATCTTACTGTGATTGTTTCATGTTTTAATGCTAATATGTGAAATAAATGTCCTCTCATGCTAAAATCTGAACTTTTGCCCTTTTGATGCTATATGTAAACTTCAAGTAAGTCCCCATAAACGTCTTTGAGACCTCATATAATAACTTTTAGCAACCAGTAATGTGTGTAACTAATGCACAATATACTTAACCTTGGCTTGTGAACTATTGTTAAGTTAGAACAGACTGAACACTGACACATAACGAGGCAGCTTCAGCTATGGTGCAACTTTTTTTAGTCGAAGTTGTCTATCATTTTCTAATGAAACTTAAATAAGAAGTCAATAGTAATACAATGGACATAGTCTAATACTGAATAAGTTCATTTAGTAAAAGTCCAACACAAGAACTAATAAGTTTTATGAAATTGATTTATAATTTCAAGTAAATTGCCTTCATTTTTTAGAGGACGTGTTATTGACAATGGAATGAGCTTCTAAAGTCATTTCATCTTATCTTAAAATTCAATGGCAACTATATATGTTCATATAACACAAAATTCCTTTCATTTTCATATATAAAGCTGTACCTTTCATTTCTTCCTGCTATATAGTACGAAGTTATATATCAGGGTGTACAGCAACTGGTTTTTAATTTCAGTTATTGAATCAATAACTTACTTATATTTGGAAAATACATCATTTGAGTATCAGATTAAATATATTTATCTGAAATTATACTACCAAATTGTTGACGTCTTGTCTATTTTTCAGCTACTTTGTTATCAGTATCAACCCTTTATTCTTACTGATATTCTGTTTTACTGTAACTCTCAACTCTGTATAGTAAGAAAAGATGTTAGAGTTGCAAATGCATCAGAATACATAGTGGTAACCGGGTGTGGAATGCAGACATAAAGCTAGCCAATAAGGCATGGATTCTACCGACCAGTCGTGCACAAGGTTCGATATATACTCCAGTAACTACACATTCGAGTTCAAGCCATGAGTGCAGAGAACCTGCCATTTATCCTGCCAGCAGTTTTTATCATAGGGCCAAGGCCGAAGACCGAGAAAGCCTGATCAAGTATGCCAAGCTTATTGCTCCCCATGATAAGCCACTCCGCCATGTTGAGGAGCTTGTCCAAGGTTGATCGAGGGTGAGACACGAGTCCTAGCGCCTCCATGACATGGATGAGGTTTAGGTGGGCTAAGAAGTGGCTCCTGTACAACATGCATGAGCTAATTACACTGCAATGATAACAAAATAGAATACAAAAATATCACCACTTAACATGTTTGCTCCTTTTAGCACTTTAAGGTTATGTATATTTCAATATAACTAATTAACTATAAGACAAATAATATACATTTATGTACACTTTCGCTTGCATCTACGTAATTATATAGTATCAAAAACCCGCAACTTACTATCAATACTTAAAGTGGATCACGGCGCGCATCGCGCGCCGGGGAACTCTAGTTATGGAAAAATATTTAAGGCAGGTTTAATTTTGGAAATGATTTTGGAATCAATAATTGACAGCTTGTCGCGTGCTTATCAAAGTACTTATTAAAACTAACCTGCATCTAGTGGTAACAGGATCGTATCACACGAGAAAGCAACTACTACTGATTAACAGAATAAAGCATCTAAACTAATAAAAGAATCTTGGTTTTGTGATTGTATTGAATAAGACTAATGAAAACAATGAACTATGATGAAATAACTACTATATGTAACGAATCTAGGACTATGGTTCACTATAGCAGTAATTAACAGCGATTCGGCCATCAACAATTTATACAAGACATAATCAAAATAGGGTCAAAGCTCTCTCAAGTCAATTGAACCATAGAACTACTCCTAACCGTATCTCTCAGCCTAGGATAGTCTCGTTCTACCTATTGATGTTGATCTTGGTGCTAAGTCTCAATCGCTAGATCTAGAGACTTGTGACTAATCAAATTAAGCAATTAAGTCAGCCTACGAAATTGATACACATGAAGAACAATCAATAAAGAATCGAATCAAGCCAATATAATGTCAATCATATTGCTATAGATCCCAATTGCCCTGAAATTTAAATACTCACTCGTATTGAAAGTGAACATGATAATTACAATTGGGGAAAACATAATAAAAAGCATAAACAAAATTAAAAGAATACTAGAAAAGATTAGAAGTAAATAATTACCAAAATTGCAATGGAAATGATGAACAATTGAGCTTTATTGAATCAGAATGATGAATGATAAAAATTAGGGTCCTCTTCCCACATACGTAATTGAGTTTTTCCAAAATAAAAAGTGATGATAGAATAAAAGATATCTCTCGAATTAGGATTGGAATCCTTTTAAAACAAATTTTCTACAATAAACCAAGCTGCTAAATTACATCCTACCCTTCATTAAAAGCCAATTTAAAAATCGACTTAAAAGGGAAATCGGGCCTCGATCCGATCGGATCGCTCCAGCTAAGGCAAGTTGAATTGTCGTCTTCCAGAAGCCAAACTCGAGCTCTGATGCCAAATCACGCATGTGACTATCAAATCGAAGCTCGAAGTCTAGTTTCAATGCAGTTAGAATCGCACCAATCCAACAACCGAAGCATAACTTATGGCCGAAAGAGTGAGCATGTATCAAATTCTTTGTGTCGCTCCACTCCTAGCTCCTTGCCACTTCTACTAAAGCTCAGTAGTGCTTACAAATAAGTCCCAAATCACTCAAATCAATGGAAGCAACCTAAACCTTATTCAAACTAAACATACAACATAGTAGCAAAGAGGGCCTAAGACGACGCAATATCTATTATTATAGCAAGAGAATGAGAGGAAAAACCATATATCAATACGTAACATCAATAATTAGGAAAAATGGTTTTTGGAAAGTTTTACTTTATGGAAGGATTTTRGAATTGATACGGAGTATTATATTTATTTGGTTGTCATATTACGTTGTGACTTGAGGTTTGGAAAGTTTATTTTATGGAATWTGGTTTTCTTGGAATGTATTTTATGGAAAGGATATTCATTGGAAAGTTTCCTAAAGGTGATTTATTACGGTATAACTATTATTTTGGAAATTATTTTTTCGTATTATGTTGTTTTGGTGATCTACCCTACTTACCTTGTGGTAAGTAGATGTGAAATACAGGTTGATTGCTACGTGCGCATGAGGAACAAGGGAGATTCCACATAGACTAGGAAATTTTTAGATATTTTGTATTTTGAAAACAATTACATATTTTGATTATCATTAATAAAAGAGAAAGAAATATTTTGGTATTTTGTATGGAAGCCTTACGTAATCACGTGGCAGTAATACGCCCAAGTCTATATCTACGTTATTTTGTAGATGTTTTCTAAGTATTTCCGTAGAAGTAGATTTGGGGGTGTTACAAAGTGGTATCAGTTTAAAAGCTTAGGTAATAAAACGATCTTGAAAATAATAAAATCAGTGGGTAGACATAAGATGAACATATAGGATAGAGTTTCACACTTTAGAACGAAAAAAAATTCAAACAAACCTCTTTCTCCTATTGAGGAAAGATGACTAACATTGAAGATGAATATATTAAGATCTGTCTAGTATTGGTTTGGTATTTAAGTCAGTTAATGGTTGTTGCACCTTACACCTCTCCTACATGGGATCCGAACAATTATAATTTCATATGTTATGCACCTAGTACTCTTATATAAAACATTTTATGAAAAAGGAAGAAAAAAAACATTTTGAAAATGAATTTTGATTTTAAAAA
Organism: Bassia scoparia; assembly: GCA_008642245.1. Taxonomy (NCBI): domain Eukaryota; kingdom Viridiplantae; phylum Streptophyta; class Magnoliopsida; order Caryophyllales; family Amaranthaceae; genus Bassia; species Bassia scoparia. Next base: position 14,153 of record SNQN01008140.1, on the reverse strand, counting down.
TCTTATGTGTGCATTATCCATATTAATTTAATTGGGTTTAATGCCCAAATTCTTGTAAGTTGCATATTGTGTTGTTTTGATTAAAAAAGTGTTATATGGCCCACGTGACAATAGAATGTTGATTTTGATTATATGGATTAAATTACAAGTCTTGCTGGATTTGAAGCTTCAAGTTTCAATGTGTAGCACATTACGGTTGCTTTGGTGTAAGTGATTTTGAAGTTTGAGTATGTGAAAGATTTATATATAACTAGTTTTTGGCCCGACGTTGCCCGGGTGGTGTCTTGTTGCTCAAGTATTATGTATGTAATGTTTGATCAAGTTGCTTAACCTCTGCTTGGTACGTCAACCTTATTGTATTTGACTATGCTTTAATGTGTTGTATGTAGTTGAAAGTATAGTATTGTAGATTAGATAGGTATTTGTTCTTGCATATGTGTCCTCATTATCTGAATCAAGCACAGGCGAAGAGGCCTCAATATTCTTTACTTAGAGCTCTTAGAGTTTGGAAAACCTTTGGAGAAGGATGCTAGTGATTACAATGGAGCGATGCATATGATAGAGTGGTCGTTGCACACTTCACTTCGTAGCAAAAAACCAAACTAACCAAACACAAAGTATATGGCAAGTAGGGAAACATAAATGCAATGACCAAAGCTTAATCAAACCATTAACCACTCAAATTAAACACAAACCCCAATTTTAATTAAACCATGGCTTGATTGGGTTTCACCCAACCCTAAACAAGAAGACTACTCACACATGCTTAAAAACACACAAAGATACATATTCAACATACTTTAAGGCCAGATCAACAATTTCAAGTAAAACTAAGCAACAAAACCCTAGAAATTACAATTCAAGAAATACTTAACGAAAAAAGAAATAAATAAGTCAAGAGATAGAAAGTACTAAGCTTGAATATAAAATTTGAGTTGAGGATCCAAGTACAAAGCTTCCAAAGTAAGAGAGAGAGATGGAGAAGATGATGAATAGTTGAAGTTTGATAGCACTCAAGAGAGGGGGGGGGAGGGAGGTGAATTGAGTGTTAAAGACTCGTTGGTAAATTCTTTTTCTTTTCGTTAAGTAAGGAACAGCTGGGCTGGTTCCTGACGCAGCGGAATGTAAAGTAAACCAATAAAGAACACCACAATTAAATGAGGTTTAACCAACTATGGCCTACGTCCTGCTATCATATTTCTCTTATTAATCTACTCCGAAAAATAAGAAACACGCTCCCTATTGTTTCCCTATTCCGGGAACTAGTACAACTTACACTCTACTCCAAGTGTGCACTCGACTTACACTCGTAAGCCCCACTCACCTCGATTTCAACCCCTCTGTTGAAGATCTTGACAATAATCAAGAACCTCTTTTTGATCTAACTTCTAAAAATCTTATAAGAGAAATCAGTTTAGCTCTATGTGTGCTCTTATATATGACTCGATGAAGGCTTGGTGTTTCAATTGTGTTTGCTCTCAAAATAATGCTCAATATAATACGTGAGAGAGTTACAGAATATAGAGTCTAGATGGGTATATATGGGCGTGAATGTCAAAAACCTAGTTTCCTTAAATCTCAAAGCCTTGGTGAACAAGCAAACTTGATTTAAGAAAGTATCTTCTTATTCTATTTTATCACAAAGATAAAATCAAATAGAATAAATACTCCTAGAATTTTGGCAAAATATATCCATCTAAAATCTCTAGCTACAAAGATATTTTCAAAACAGATCTTTGAAAAATATTTTACTAAATCTTTTTCAAAAACTCGCAGTTAATATTCCACGATATGAACCTGGTTCCCTGTTTTTTAGTATATTATGAATTATGTTCCAAACTTTGTTCAATAATTATAAACACAACTCAACACACTTAAAACATTATAATGCCCTTTCACACCAAGTTCATACTACAGAGCACATTACATGAAGATATCTAGATAAAACTATCAAAGTACAAGTCTTATTTCTTCATGTAATCTTCAAGACTTGAGGCTTCCTTGAATATCTTCCTTGATGTCTTCGAAGGACTCCATTCTCCAAGTCTTACAATCAACTACTTTGCTGCACATGTAACAGAGTTAATGCATAGCAAATAGTATACGATTGTTTCCAGCATAATAGTCGAGGAATAGTTCCAACTAGTTCCCAACTAGTACATATAATTTACATATCCAACCATTCCATGCACATAGACAAGTTAGTTCAACATATATCTCAAATAAGTAATAACTTGTCTAGGGAAACAGTGCACCAATACAACTGGTTCCAGACCAACTACTTTCACACTTGCATCAGCCTGTTTCCTATTATAGTGTTTGAGTATGAGAGAGTGTAATTACAAAAGTGAGTGGGAAAGTAAGGTCATGTGCTCCCAAGGTAGAGAAACACAAGCCAAACCARAAAACCCTAATAAAAGAATAATCCAGAAAATAAAACTAAAACCCGATAAAAATAGTTCTAGGTAARAGTAGTGGGCAGTAGCGCCTGCTACTTTGCAGAACAGAACAAGCAGCAACAAACAAATAGAATAGCGGGAAAATAGGGGAGCCTGCTACTCCAAAGTAGCGGCCGCTACAAGGAGCTACAGGGCGCTACTCTGGGGAAATCAAAAGGCAAGCCAAAAGGGCTAGTGGCAGTCAGTATTGGTCGCTAATAGYCCGCTACTCAGTGCGCAACACTCCTTCAAAATATCATAACTCTCACTTTACTTGTCCGATTTGGGCATGTGACATATCATTGTGAATCTAACAAAACAAGCTCTCATATTCAAGTAGAATCACCTCAAAATAATAAGTGTGCTGAAAGTTATGCTTGTTTCAAGTTTCCTAATGCATCCGGAAGTCTCCAAGCTGCTCCTAATGCCTCAAATGAACTCTAGACACAACTAAGGTGGGCATGTGCTATGTCTAAACGTATTCAAATCACTGGGAAACAAAGTGCACCTGAAAATCACACCAAAAAGAGAAGAAAGTGCGGCATAAATGCTAAGAACGGTCGTCAGAAGGTTAAGAGTAGAAATCGAGGACACAAACTCAATTCAAAGTGAAAAAGGACTCAAAACAACCAAAATAAATAAGAAAATACTCTAAATAGGGATATAAAATCCCTACATCAACATACGGCGAGGCGGAATAACTTATTGGTAGTGGTTGCAGTGAAGTCGACCGAATTTAAAAGGAAATTGTTCTATTCTCCCTCTCTTCTAGGCCTCAACCACATAACTTCACTTGTCACCACGGTTGGGAAATGGTAAGAAATGACCCAAAGTACAGGGCTAGAATAAGATGGGCATTGTCGAAAGAGGAAAGAGTTGCTTGTGGCACTGGAGATGATGACAAAGATGGGAGTTCAGAAAGTGGGAAAAGGTCTYGGACTGATGTTGATGGTGATGTTCCTCCAACTGGCTACTTTTCCYGAGGTATTCCTCGACCCCGAAGGTGTCAAGAAAGCAAAGGAAAAGCATAACAAGGARAAATCATTGGTTTCTCAGTAGGCAAGTGTAACCATTGGTGAGCAAATGAAGGTTAACAACAAGCACATTTGGATGAATACCATCTAKTTGAGAAGACATTGGAACTCGACCTASAAAAAGAGAAGAGAAAACAAGAACAAGTTCAACTACASAAGAACAAGATGAATTTTTATATGGTGCAAGCTCTCTCAATGAAGCCAACCCCTTTAACACCAAATGAAGAGGCGTACAAGGAATACTTAACGAAACAGGTCCAAGGAGATGGAAGAATGTGAGGAGTTTGATTTTATGTTCTTGATTTAGTTTATGTTCAAGCTTTGTTTTAATGTGTTGTAGTTACATTTAATGTTTAGTTATATTTAATGTTTTATGTTGAAGTGAGTATGTTCTTGTTAATTGTAATGTTTAATGTATCAAGTGAGATTTTTGTATTTTGTTTTTAATGTTCAATGTAATGTTAACTTAATTATTAGTATGTTATGAAGTTTCGTTTTTATGTGAGAAATTCATATTATTTTCAAATTTTAAATTTCTAAAGTCAATTGTGAAGGTTTTATAATACTCAAGAGGGGGGTGAATTGAAGTATCCGTTCTCCCACTTATTTCTTTCTTTTCGGATTAAGTATGAGGAACCAGTTGGGCATAGTTCCTATAAGCAGCGGAATGTAAACAAAAATATAAAGAACACACAAAGTTTAACAAGATTCACCCAACTATGGGCTACGTCCTCCTACCCAATGCTTTTATTAATCTACTCCGAAAACAAAGAACACACATACCCTGCTATTTCCCTACTCCGGGAACTAGCACCCCACTCAACTCTGAATGTGCACTCGATTACACTTGGAGTCCAACTGTGTTTGAACTCACAAACGCTCTCCTGGCTATCAACCCTTCTGTTGATTGCCTTAACAATGAGTTTTTTTCCCTTTCAATCTTGCTTACAAAAGCTAATAAGAGATTATTATTTTGCTCGACTAAATGCTCTTGTATATGACTCAAGTAGGGTTTTATGCTTTTGTGTTTTCTCTCAAAAAAATGCTTTCTTTCAATCCGTGGAGGAGATGTGGAATTAAGGAGTATAGATGAGTATATATAAGCATGTTGACTAACCCTAGTTTCCTAAATCTCTCATCTTGCCGAGCAAGCAAGATGAGATTTAAGGAAAAATATCTTATCTTGTTTGATTTATCATGAAGATAAAATCAACAAGATAAATACTCCTAGGTTTAAGGTAACAAAATATATTTCTCATCTATATTTCCAGCTGCATAAAATATTTTAGAATAAATCTTTTACAAAAATATTTAGAAAATCTTTTTCAAACCGTAGCCATATTCCACTCAGGGACACAGCTGGTTCCCCAGCTGGTTCCCTAATGAGTATATTATTGAATTCTGTTTCCAATCTTGTACCAAAATCATACCATAACTCAAAACACATATAGGCATTTAAACAAAGCATATAAGTCATACTACAGAGCATATTACATGAATTTCCTAGATTAAAACATTTGAGAAGCATTTCTTTTTTCTTCATGTAATCTTCAGACCTTGAATCTTCCTTTGAATACTCCATTTATGAGCACAACCTCTTTCTTCGAATGACTTCGAAAGGTCTTCACACTTTAAGTCTTGGAATCAACCTAATTACTGCACATGTAACATGGTTAAGGTGCAATAAAAGGTATGTGCTGTTTCAGTATAACAGTCAAGGAAACAACTCCTACTGGTTCCGCCACCTAATATAAACTTGTGTTTATTCAGCTGTTCCTCTGTAGTAAGACAAGTTAGTTTCAACATAGCACATATAACTATATAAGTATAAACTTGTCTAGGGAAACAGGTATCCTGTATCAGCTGGTTCCCAAACCAACTATTTTCACATTAAGTGTCATGTTCCTGTATCAGTTTTGTCATCACTCAAAACAACAAGGAACTCAACAATCCCCCTTTTTAATGATGACAATCTAATCAAAGTTCCTCGCAACCAAACATGTTAGAAAAGAATAACCCAATTCAGTACTCAAATGAATTTGAGCATAACCAAGCAGCTCAATGAACAAGTTAGCACTCTAACTGATTCCTTAAACTAAATCTAAACTAGCTGACTCAATCTAAACTAGCAGATTTCTAGGCTTCAACTTCGACCTATTTCCCCCTTTTGGCATCATTAAAAAAGTTTCTCAAGTAAGAGTAATGTGCACAAATGTTAAATGTGCCTTATCCATACGTTGCATCACCACCATTCAAGTGTTATGCTGCAGAAGAGATTAGTCAAACAGTTCATCACATAGCAGAATCATTATTCAAACAAGGCAACAAAGTTTCAACCAATAGTTACAGACCAACAGAATCAGTTACTTTAAGAAGCAAAATAAATAAGGAGGGGAAACAGGAGCAAAGCATCACTCCTCCCATCATACCGTCCTCCTCCTCTTCTTCATGCTCAACTTCTTCTTCGTCTTCATCAGCTTCATCTCATCATCAACTTCTTCCTCGACCCTCTTCATCCTCCTCAACAAGTTCCTCATCCTTAGGTTCTCGTGCTGCAGCTGTTTTTCCACTCAAATGTACTGGTTCCTCTAGACTAGGAACCACCAAATTGCTTGCAGCGGCCATAGCTGAAACCTGAGCCTTTGGGGAACAGAGCCAATATCTGGAACAATCTGACTTTGATATCTTGAACTGTGAGCAACAATAACTGTGTATCAGCTACTCCTTCTCCATCTGCTCCATATGGTATTGAAACAAAGTTGAGATACCCTGGCAGCTCCATCAGTTTACCAAGAGTCTCTCTTGGTTCTTCATTCTTTCCAAAACCACATTCTGTCCTACTGGTTCCTTTGCCTGGATTTCTTCTTGGAGGGGCTTAACCTCCACTGGTTCCTCAAATTTTGAACCATTAACACATCAGCTCTAATATTAAGACCCTTTTGCTTAAGTATAGCCTTAGTGAAACTGTAACAGGTACAGTAGATCCACTTAAGCTGACTTAATTGTTCTTAAGCAATTGGGTGATGATAGATCCATAGGGCAGTAAATGGTGGGATGAACCATAACAGTTCAAGATGTGATCAAGCATCATAGGAAGGAAGATTAATCTTTATCTTCTTCTTCATCAGTAAATCAGCACCATCTCCATGATGCATACTGTTCCCCTTCCTTGACCCCTTTGGAAGAAGTACTTTGTTGCATAGAGAGTGCAAAACAGCATGACTAGTTCTTCAAATCAAAGACTTAAACACAACATACTTGTTAGGCATCTTCTCACCAAACAAGTATCATAAACCATCAGGTGTTGACCCTACCAACATAGGCCACCAATCACTCGAATACTTATCAAAACCATCCCTTGGTACTCCTAACATACTTGACAAAGAAGCCACAGACATACTCACATCAACACTTCCAACATTAGAACCAATTGACATATCAGGCAACTTTTCAAATCACATAAAATTCCCTAACACCAGACACATTCGTAGTAGAACAGTCAAATAAGGACATCCAGCCTTGGTACTCAATCAGACTCTTGTAATCAGAAAGAGCAGGCACATCAAAGTAGCCAACCTCAACTCTACAACCAGATAACACCACTCTAGAACTTAACTCAGTAGAACAAGTAATTGGTGACTCTACAGACTTACCTTTTGTAGATCGAGGTGTTTTGGCTGCTGCTGCCTTTCTCTTGGTTCCCCTTTCAGAACTAGTAGATTGTTCTTCCTCTTCCTTCTTTATCTCCTTCTTTACTGCTGATCGAAGTCTCCCTCTGACTATGGTGTCCACCATAMGTATCCCCTCCTTTTGACCCGTAATCTCTACATCTTTATCCCTAYCACCGACCTTCTTTAACTCCTGGTTTAATTCTCCTCGTGTCTCATGCACCTGTTCCCCCTGAGAACCTGCTGGTTCCTTGAAGTTGGAGCCACCAGTCTCAGTTGGGTTTGCGTGAGGCACTATCTCTTTTGAACTAGGTTGGGTTGTTTTTTATGGTGAGGGTGATTTTTGTGGTGGATTTTGGTTTGATTTTGTGGGAGTGGATGTTTTAGATGAATCAGTAGGTGGTGGATCATTTGGATTTGTCTCGATTTGTTGAGGGTTAGGGTTCACTTCAGTGATCCTTTGTGATTGTGAGGAATCACTTGCTTGTCCCCTTCCCCTTCCTKTCCTTGCTGCACTAGTGTTGGATTTCCTTCCCATATTTCCTTTTCAAGACTGGATCGAAGATGATGATGAATAGTAACCCAAGGAATAGTGTTTTTGAATTTGAATTTTTGAATTTCTGAGAACAGAGCACTTTGAGAGAGAGAGAAAGAGTATTGAGTGATGAGGATTTGTGAGCTGCACAAAAGGATTAGCACAAGATATATATAGAGGATATTTAATCAATGAAGCAAGAGAGCAAAGAATATAGCCGGTTGAGCCAAGAATAACGYCACTTTTTCAAAATTGAATTTTGCAATGATCACTTTCCTTAAATATCTCAACCAACTCGAAATATGGCATGTGTAAGATATGCCTTAATCATCAATCCAAAATAACTGAAATAGGATATATTTCTTTCCAAAAAGATAAATATCCTAAGTAATTTTCCAAAAGATATAAAAATATCAATCGAAAAACATATCAGAGCTGGTCTGTTGTTTCCCCTTGCTAGTACCTGTATAGAACCACTTCATCTTGTTTCTGAGAATTAAAGTTCAACACTTTGTTTTCTTGCAACAATGGCTTTCAACCTTTTTGAGGAATCAAACCATTTATACAACACCTGAAGGATTTCGACATAGGTATATACACATACAATACAAGAGAGACAATTCTAGCCAATCATTGAGGGAAAAGTATAYAAGCCATATCACCAAAACCTACTAGACCTATGACACACTATTGACCTAAAACTTAACTAAACCTAAAAGGACTCTTAATCTACAAAAAGACTCACGACACAGAGGTTTCGTGAAGATATCAGCAATTTGTTCTTCACTTTTACAGAACAACTACTCCACCAAACCTTTTTCAACATTATCTCTTAAAAAATGGAGTCTAATTTCATTGTGTTTGGTTTTGGAGTGCTGGACTGGATTCTTAGAAATGTTTATAGCACTTGTGTTGTCATAAAAGATTGGAACACTGTTATATACAACACCAAAATCTTTCAGCTGGTTCCTTATCCACAACAGTTGAGAACAGCATGAAGCTGCAGCAATGTATTCCGATTCAGCTGTGGATAAGGCCACTGATTTTTGTTTCTTTGAACCCCAAGATATTAGACAAGAGCCAAGAAAATGTGTCATACCAGATGTGCTCTTTCTATCAACAAGGAAACCAGCATAATCTGCATCTGTGTACCCAACAAGATCAATTGAACTACCTTTAGGGTACCACAAGCACAGATTTGTTGTTCCCACAAGATACCTAAGTATCCTTCTAACAGCCTTCAAGTGAGATTCCTTTGGATTGCTTTGAAACCTAGCACACAAGCCAACAAAAAACACAATATCAGGTCTACTGGCGGTTAGATAAAGTAGGGACCCAATCATCCCTCTATATAGTGAGGCTTTAACATCTGTTCCCCTCAAATCAGTATCCAGTTTTGTAGATGTAGGAACAGGTGTATCATAAGCCTTGCTGTTCTCCATGCCAAAATTTTTCAGCAACTATTTCAAGTACTTTTGCTGATGGATCGTGATCCCATCAGCTGTTTGCTTAATTTGCAAGCCAAGAAAGAATCTTAATTCTCCCATCATGCTCATTTTAAATTCACTCTGCATAAGATTAGCAAACTCATCACATAGCACCTGATTAGTAGCACCAAATAAAATATCATCAACATAAATTTGTATTATAATCAAGTGATCCCCCCTAGTTCTGATAAATAAGGTTTTGTCCACTGTTCCCCTTTTGTACTCGTTCTTCATCAAGAAATTGGACAATCTTTCATACCAAGCCCTTGGTGCTTGCTTTAATCCATACAAGGCTTTGTCCAACTTGTACACATGTTGGGGGAACAGCTTATCCTCAAAACCAGGAGGTTGCTCGACATATACCTCTTCTTTCAAGTATTCATTCAAGAAGGCAGTCTTCACATCCATCTGAAACAACTTCATATTCATGTGAGCAGCATAAGCAATCAATATTCTAATAGCCTCTAATCTAGCTACAGGTGCAAAAGTTTCATCATAATCTATCCCTTCTTGTTGATTGTAACCTTGCACAACTAGCCTTGCTTTATTTCTGACTATGGTACCTAGGTCATCCAATTTGTTTCTGAAGACCCATTTTGTACCAATGACTGACCTCTCCTTAGGTCTAGGTACAAGATGCCAAACATCATTCCTTTGGAACTGATTCAACTCATCTTGCATTGCTAGAATCCAATCAGGATCAGTTAAGGCCACTTTGTAGTCAGTTGGCTCTATACTAGACAGGAACGAATAGAAAGCACAAAAGTTTTGGTAAACACTTCTTCTTGTTTGAATCCCTTTATTAATATTACTAATAATTTGATCAGGGGGATGAGAAGATATATACTTAAAACTTTTTGTAGTACTATTATTTTGTGCTTTCTGATTTGTTTGGGAACCAGCAGGATCATGAATCTCTTCCCCTTCAGAGGAACCAGGAGGATTCACAAACGTGTTGTTTCCCCTTACCTTTCTTACCTCAAGCTCAGGGGTTGTTTCATTGTTATCAGTCTGATCTTCAGTTCTCCCTAAACTTCTTAATTGACTATCATTTGAGGAACCATCAGGTCCTGGTTCCCTATCTGTATTCTCATTGTTTTCCTCTTCCTTCCTAGGCTCTCCACCATCATTTGGTGTATCAGTGGGTGAGCCTAGATTAGCTTGCTCTTCATTTGGAGAACCAGCAGCATGGTTCCCAGTGAACTCCATGAGTCCAATAACCTCATCAGGTTCAACCTGTGCAATCTCAGAAGACATGTTAAACTCATCAAAGACAACATGGACACTCTCCTCAACACATAAAGTTCTCTTATTAAAAACTCTATATGCTTTACTATGAGCAGAATATTCAAGAAAGATTCCCTCATCACTCGTAGGATCAAATTTATCAAGTTGATTTTTCCCATTATTATGTACATAGCATTTGCATCCAAAGACACGTAAGTATGCAATATTGGGTTTTCTACCCTTAAGGAGTTCATAAGGAGTTTTATTTAACTTAGGTCTTATGAGGCCTCTATTTAGTATGTAGCAAGTAGTGTCAACAGCTTCACCCCAGAAACTCTTAGGGAGACCACTCTCAATAAGCATTGTTCTGGCCATCTCCTCAAGAGTTCTATTCTTTCTTTCAACAACACCATTTTGCTGAGGTGTTCTAGGGGCTGAGAAGTTGTGACTTATACCATGTTCCCTACAATAACCAATAAAGTCAACACTCTCAAATTCAGTACCATGGTTTGATCTTATCGAGACCAGCTTGTAGGTAAGTGTGTTCTCCACCTGTTTCACCAACGTAACCCACTCATCAAATGTTTCATCCTTTAAGTGGGGCATTATAACCCAAGTGTACCTGGAATAATCATCAACAATAACACAGACATATCTATGACCGCTTCGACTTTGAACTCTCATGGGACCACACAAATCAAAGTGTAAAAGTTCGAAGGGTCTGCTGGTACTCAAAACAGTTTTAGGTTTAAAAGAGATTTTGACATGTTTCCCTTTGACACACTCTGAACAAACTGTATCTGCCTCATACTTGATGTTAGGAAGTCCTACTACCAAGTCATGAGACTTAAGTTTATTCAGTAATGTCAAACTTGCATGTCCAAATCTCTTATGCCAAATCCATTGGTTATCATCTGAAATTGCTCTCAAATAGACAAACTTATCTTGAGGAATTTGATCCAGGAATGTAATATAAACATCATGTTTCCTGGTTCCCTCACATATAAGTTCACCTGTTTGTGAGTTAACTATATGACATAGGTTGGCTTGAAACTCAACTCTATTACCTTTGTCACATAGTTGTGAAATGCTCAAAAGATTATGTTGCAAGCCTTCAACATAATATACATCATCAATTACATTTCAAAGTGTCTTACCTACCTTACCCAAACCAGTGATGGTTCCCTTGCTATTATCTCCAAAGGTAACACTTCCTCCATCAAAGGCTACTAGTGAGAGAAATTGCTCTTTATCTCCGGACATATGTCTTGAGCATCCACTGTCCAAATACCAATAGGTACTTCTCTTCACTTTAGCCTGCAAGAACAAATCAAACATTAGACTTAGGAACCCAAACTCTCTTGGGTCCCTTTTCCACAACAATTGCATCTAGTTGGTCTTTTCTTCTCCAGACCAACTTCACATGTTTATTGTTCTTATTCACACTATGTCTTCTAGCAGGACATTCATGAATCTTATGTCCATTCATACCACAATGATAACAAACATGCATGTCCTTAGACATAACATACTTACCTCTTTGGAATTCCCTAAACCACGTGGTTTCCTTGGGGGACCAGTTAGTCCTGGTTCCTTGTCTGTTATAACCAAGACCGACTCTCCCCTGGTTACCTCGATTTGATGTCAACTTACTTAATGTTTCCTGTGCTGTCAGTAGTTTACTCACATGTCTATGACTCTCATGAAGTTCCTTCTCTCTTGCTTCAAGATTCTCAGTTAACAACTCATTCTTTTCTTTTAAAAAAAAACAATGTCACTTTTTAAAGATTCAAGTTGCAAATTGAGATTCAAGATCATATTATCCATCGACATGTCAGTAACCACTGGCTGCTTGCCTTTTTTCAATTGAAAGATCTCAGCATGTAGATCACATATCTTACCATATTCATCTATCAGATCACTGATTTCTTTGCTGGTACCTGCAGGGAGAACAGTATATTGTGCAGCTTTTAGTAAAGTATTCTCTTTGTAAAGATCTTCTAAGTTACTAGCCATTATTTCAAAAGCTTTCAACAAGGAAGTCTTGCTACAAAAAGTTGCTTTACCTCTAGTTACTGAAAAATCAAGAGACTCATTTGAGGTTGATAAGTCTCTGGGGAGCCAGGAAGTCAGATCTTCTTCACCATCAACTGGATAGTTTGGTTTAGAAGATCTAGTCTTTTCAAGTTCCACCTTGCACTTGTCCAATTCAACCTGAAGCTCTGCCACTTGATTTTTTAATTCATGGCAAACTTCTTCAAGGTGATCACAACTGGCAATAGCAACTTCACATTCAGGACGTTTCTCCTTAAGTTCTCTTTTGCTAGTTATGTATGTTTTACCCAATTTATAGCATTCATCTAATAAAGAGTCTATACAAGCAAGCATATTGTCTCTATCATGCTCATGCATATCCTTCCTAACTTTTTCTAAGTTTACCTTGTGTTCATGCAGCAGATCCTTCGTGGCCATCAAACATTTTTCGAATGTGCTGGTTCCCCCTCTGGTTTCGGGAACAGTGTTGTTTCCCTTGATGTTTGCAAAGGCAGTCATGCAAACACTAGGGTTAGGTGATTCTTTATGCTTATCAGATCCTGAGTCAAAATCACCCCACATTGATGCTATCATAGCAATCTTGAAAGCTCGCTTTTCTCCAGATTTGGACTGTTTGTCCTTCCACTTAGGATAGTCTCTGATTAGATGTCCCTTCTCTCCACACTTGAAGCACCCTACAGAAGATGAGTTAGTCTTTTTCAAATTCTTACCTTTGAAGTTCTCCCTCTGATCTCGGAGTGTTCTCTCAAACCTTTTGGCAATCATGACAATCTCATCTTCATCCTCTTCTACTGTTCCTTTAAGGGTCATGCCTCTGGCTGGTTCCTTCTCATACTTTGAGTCAATAAGTAATTTATGAGTCATGAGGGAACCAATCAGCTGTCCCAGATACAAAGTAGACAAGTCCTTGGCTTCATAGATAGCAGTGATCTTGGCTGTCCAAGCATCTGTTAAACTGCGCAATACTTTTCTCACAAGATCCTCATCAGAAAAACTTTTGCCAAGGGATCTAAGATCATTGATTATTGTCATGAATCTACGAAAACAATCATTGATCTTTTCACCCTTGTTCATTGCAAACAATTCATATTTAGACATAAGCAAATCAATTTTGGATCTTTTTACCTCGCTGGTTTCCTCATAAGCAAGTTCAAGAGTATCCCAAATCTTTTTTGCACTACTGCATCCAGAGATTCGGTTGTACTCTGTCTCACCTATGGCTTTTTGCAATATGGACATTGCTTTTGCATTCTTCTCAAGCAACTTGTAATCAGCAGTTACCGACTCACTGTCTTTCTTTGGAATCTTGTTCCCTTCAGCATCAGTCTTCACAATTGTGTTTGGACCATTTTTTACTACAAGCCAACACTCATAGTCAATCCCCATGATCACATTCTTGATCCTGTTCTTCCACCATGCATAGTTACTTCCATTGAACTTTGGTGTCTTGTTTTCATAACCAATGGCACTTAACTCTTGAGTACTCATACTTGACTTCTCTAGATATTACTCTTACAAGAAGCCTTGGCTATGATACCAATTGAAGGTTTATAATACTCAAGAGGGGGGGTGAATTCATTATCCAGTTCTCCCTACTTATTTATCTTTCTTTTCGGATTAAGTATAAGGAACCAGTTGGGCTGGTTTTTGTAAGCAGCGGAATGTAAACAAAAATATAAAGAACACACAAAGTTTAACGAGGTTCACCC
>SNQN01008139.1:16682-30460 GCA_008642245.1 Bassia scoparia | reverse complement strand
TTGTAAAGGCATTCAACAGAGGGGTTGAAGGCCTGGTGAGTGTTTGTGAGTTCAAACACAAAGTTGGACTTACGAGTGTGAGTCGAGTGCACATTCAGAGTTGAGTGTGGGGTCTGTTGGTTCCCGGAGTAGGGAAACAACATAGTGAGAGTGTTCTTTGTTTTTCAGAGTAGATTAATAAAAGAACATAGGATAGGAGGACGTAGCCAGAGTTGGGTGAACCTCGTTAAATATTGTGTGTTCTTTATTGCTTTATTATATTCCGCTGCGTACAGGAACCAGCCCAACTGGTTCCTCATACTAAGTTCGAAAAGAAAGAAAAATTGGTAATCGACAACTATACTCAATTCACCCCCCTCTTGAGTATCACATAACCTTCAAGTGGGTTCATTCTGCTTCATCAACATGGAGAGGGGTTGCCCTATTAAAAATATACCAAAAAATTAAGGATTAACAAAACCGAAAAATTCAAAATTCACAATACCAAAAAATTAAGAAGAAAAACAAAAAATCGGAAAACAAATTATGAGAATTAAAACCTAACCCAAAAAATTGCAAAAATTAAAATCAAACCCAGAAAATGAAATTCAATCTTCTTTAAAACAAACCCATCAAATTAAAACCACTTTCTATAACCTAGAAAATCCGAGATCTAAAAAAAATGAAAATCAGAAAACGAAATTAAAAAAAATCAAAGAAACAAAATCAAAACACTCAATTATTTTTGAAATATTATAGATCTAGAGAAATCAATATTTAAAAGTTTGTGTTGAAGTTTTACCAACTGATCTACAAAGTTATTCTGAAACTTCGCTTTTGAGTGAATCTCTTGTGCTACCTGTATCAAGTCCATGCATTAGATACCAATACTACTAAACAAACAAAAGGATAGCCAAAAGACATAACTGAGCTTGAGCTCGAATAAGGGTCATTTGCTGCATTGAAACAAAAAAAAAAAGGCAGAAAATCGAAACCACAAAACTATATTAATATACACGAAATTTTCAGAATGTTTTTTTTTTAAAAGAAAGTTAAAACAATTGACCCAAAAAACCGAAAAAACATAATCCACTACCCCAATTTTTATACATTTAAAAATTAAAGAAATGAAATAAAATTTTCAAAAGATCAAAAATTAAAGAAACAAAACCTAGATCACGAATAATCAGAAGATCAATTACCATAAAAGGAAAACGAAAATTTTCAGAAAATTTTCAAAAAAAACGAAAAACATAAACCACAATCCCAATTTATAGATCTATAAATTTTGAGTTAAAAACCCTAAAGAACGATTTGAATTACAAACTAACCTGACATTTGGATGAGGGGGGTGAAGTAGATGAATGTCGCGGCGATGAGAGTGGCGATGTAGATGAGAGCGGGCAACGACGAAGGGGCAGAGGTGGTTGCTTGAGCTGTAAATTTCGAGTGAAGGTAAGGATGGTCGTGGTGTTAGCGTTGTGCGGTGTCGTTGAAGGCACAGTTGGAGGCGGTTGAGGAGAGAGAGTGGGAGGAGAGGATGAGGGGTTAAGGAGAGAGAGTGGGATAATAAGAGGATATAAGGCTGAAAGTCTGAAACAAGGCGCTATTTAGCAAATTAAACTCGAGTTTGGTTGAAGATCTAATAATGGAGAGTGGTGAGAGTAGTGAGAGAGGAGAGAGAAGGTGAGGAGTACGTAGAGTGAGAGAGAAGAGAGAAGGGTGAGAGAGTGAATAATGAGTCTTAGGGTTGAGTGAGAGAAGTGAATGAGTGAGGTTGCTCAATTGGTTCAATTGGTTTAATTTTGAGTTTCTTGTTTTTATTTTGATTTTTTTTAAAAACATTTAGCGACCGAATTATCAATCGCTAAATTTTTTTAAAGGCGAGGGTAAAAAAACCCAATATCGCCAAAGGTTTAATCCCTTAGCGACCGATAAATCGGTCGCTAATACGGTTTTAGTGACCGAAAAATCGGTGGCTAATTTTTGCACCGATAATCGGTCGCTAACGGTCGCAATAGCGTCCGACTAAAAATCGGTTGCTAAAAGCGGTCGTCCGAAGACAAATTTCTAGTTGTGCTAAAGCCTTAACAGACCCTAAAGGCAAGTTTTCACTACACCGAGCACTTTTTCAAGCACTAAGTACCCTTAAAAAAGATTTTTAATTTTCAAAAAATTATAATTTATTTTAAGACATTTTTCTAGAATTTTTCAAAAATATTCTGAATTTTTCTATGCATTTTTAGCAATTTTTCGGAGTTTTCAACAATTTAATTAATTTTTCAATAATTAATTAAATTATCAAAACAACTCCAAAAGTTACGAAATTTTAACACAAAATACTATATTTTATAAGGAATTTTAAATATTTTTCCATAATTTTTCAACTTATGAAAAAATAGTTACGATTTTCTTAAGTAAAAACACGCAACCGAGCGAAACGAAATGTTCCGGAAGCTTTCGGAACTTACCCAGCCACGACTTGCCCCCAAGGATGCCCAAGTTCATCCTCTGGATTCTTGTGTGTGCGTGATGACTTTTGGGCAGTAGAATATACGCTTAACTTATTTATAAACACAAATAAGGCAAGAAAATTACGAAAAAGAGGAAATAACAACTGGGCGTAAATAACGCCTAGTTGTTCTTCCCCTCACGTGACTTTGCCTATAAATAGGCACCCTTAGACCGATATTTAGGAGACTTTTGGGCATTTTGAAACCTTATTGCACGGTTTTCTCTCTTTTTCTCCCTCTCTACAAAAACTCTCTCAAAACACAATTCAAACACAAAAACACGTTAGATCTAAGGTTCTTTAAGGGTTCTTAAGGTTTGACAAGGGTTCTTAAGGGTTCGAAAGCTCCGTTTTCGATCTACATTGTCGTGTTACAAGGTAAGTTTGAGGCAAACGTCTCGATTCGAACAACCTTTTGCATGCTTGATTAGAAATTCGACTTTCTATGTTAATTTGCATGGAAATTGATTAATAACTATCTGAAAAACAAATTAAAAGAAACTTTTCTTTCTCGTACGAGTGCTTGCATGCTTGTAATCACCACTATCATGCCTTAACAAAGATTGGCAAATTTCAAGTTCTCACGACTAATAAGACAACTAGGACAACTGGCATTAGGCTCCTGGAATATGGAATTAAACACACATGTCCCAACAATAATTAGTCCTACTTGCATTTATTTTTGTTAAACAACACGCCTAGTAATTTGCATGCTTAGGGTTAACACGAAACTATATTTGTTATTGTCTTTTTGACAATGGACTCGCAATGACCGAGCAGAGGTTGCTAGATGCGAGGGGGGGTCATTGTGCACTACTTCGCCCTTACCCATGTCCCCTAATCCATAACCTTTGGTGCACGAGAAGACTATGGAGTCCTTGGCCTTGCTTTATGAAATTATATGCAAGGCTTAAAACGGGTCTCGTAGCTCCCCGAAAGAGTATGATGGCAATTTCCTCTACTCGTCTATAATACACACAACTCTAGCATACCCATACTATGAAAAAGCAAGAATTCAATTCTAGCAAAACCCAAAGTCATCACCAGTTGGTCGTACCCCTTTGGGGCAGAGGGATAGGACCCAATTTGTCCCGATGACGCCCCGGCGCCCGTACACCACCAGATTTAGAAGTCASGGTAAAAGATATTTCAATGTCAGCCACTACTAAGAAAATCATAAATTAGTTTCTTAAATAAAGAAACCCATAAATTTGCGCTAATCAACTAAGAAAATGGCATGAACGAGAACTTTGTGAAGTAGATTTTGAAAATGATGAAAACTTAACAGAATTAAACTTAGTGTTACTGTAAGAATTAGTCCCCAAATTTAATGGTATTTTTGGAATAAAAAAATAATGATGGTATGAAACAGAATTGACAAAAACTTAGTGGTATTGGAATTTTCCATGTCTTATTAAAGTAAGAGGGTGTTTGTTTGGAGGGATAAGATAGAGGAGATAAAGATAAGAAGGTAGAGATATAAGCAATGCCTTGTTTTTTTTAGGGGGATGGCCTAGGAATTAGAAGGAGGATGAGGATAGGGATAGAATACCCCTCTTATCCCTCCAATTCTATACCCAAGGGGGGTGTTATAAGGGGAGGGATAAAAATATTGTTGAAAAGACTAATTAGCCTTTAATACATACAATATAAAAAGCACATAACCCCCCATTGTTCAAATGAACAAGGGAACAGTGCTACGGGCCCCATAACATTCCACGTCACACAACCCACCCCAAACCAATCTCACGCAACCCACCAACCCCAACCCAACCCACAACCGAAACCCACCCCCAGCCCACAAACGAAACCCACACACGAAAGACCTTCAAAGCCCACATCCTCATTCATCATTCACAATCCATACCCCAAAAGCCCACATCATTCAACCATTCTGATTCACCCTCTTCTTCACACCTCTTCGTACTTCAACCATTTTGATTCACATGCTACCCTTCTCCCTCTTTCCTGATTTTGCCACCTTAGAACTGCAACCCTTCTCCCTCTTCTTTGATGTTCCCAACTCATTATTTGCTAATCTTCTCTTTTTTTGGATTGTTTTGTTTCGAGCTGGGGTTTGCTCTTATGAGTAGATCTGTAAGCTCTAATGTCGTGTATGTAGGTTTATCGATTTTGCTATTTTTTTTTAAAGTGTTTGTTTGTTTAATCGATTGTTTTTTTTTAATTGGGTTTTATGGAAATGATTTTGCTTTTTAGGGTTTCGATCATGGCTGTCAAAATTTCAGTCCACTTCCTCGTTTATGGGTTTTGATTTGCTCGATTTTGGTTAGATCTTGAATTCTTTGTTTGGAAAGGTAAGGTTTACATTTTTGACCTATCAAATTCTTTGTTTTTTTTTAAAAAGTTATTTGTTTTGCTTCAATTGGCAGAAAAATTCGAGTTTGTAGTTGAACTTTAGCATCGATTTCTCTCTTTTTATTGGTTTCATTTAGTGTTTTCCAAGTTGTTTGTTGGAATTTTAGGATTTATTGGGGTTTTCGAATTTGATTTTGGTTTCGATTAGGGTTTTCGAAGTGTTTTTTTTGTATTACTTTGACCAATCACTGCTACAATTTAATAGTGAAAGTTCAAATTTCTAAAGCAACTTAGCTGTATACTCAGATAACAAATTTGCCAGAGTAACTCTGATGAATGCTACTTTTGAAAGGACCTCAATGACCTCTCATTTAATTTACTCATTTTAAAACATCTTACTTCCAAAGTTCTCAAATACCACCTATGCCTGGTGCAGATTCTGAGTGACAAGTCATAAGTGCACTTTGAGCCTTAAATGTCATGAAAACTTTACAAAGTCAGTAACTTTGTTTTACTTCAATCCTCTCTAATGGAGGTAATAAGTGTACTACTCTATATGCTTCCTTGGTCAGTTGCCTACTTGCCTATGACTAAAGCACCAATTGTTTTACAAATGCCCTTTAATTTTCTTTTAACTACAAGGAACTATGTAAGAAGTTCATGCTCTTTTTCAGTTTCAAATTCAAGAACCCTAAGTAAGAGCAATGGTGGTTTGAGATATATTTCAGTGTGGCAAACTTTGTCGGGTGGTGGAGGTGAAAGAAACGTAAAGCACATATAGTCCTTTATCTGTCTGTTAGTGTGCAACGTTCATTTATATTGATATTGCTATTTCATACTTCAACTTTGTGTAACAGCTATCTATTCCTTTTTTATGCTTCTCCCTAATTTAATTGTTGTTTTATTTAGTTTTTTGATATAGGAAAASGAAGATTTGCTTGCTCTTTGAAGTTTGAATCGCTGCAAATCTTTGATTTATAGGGGTCTGCTGATCGAACTTTTCTGTTGTTGCCACTTTAGAATTAGAGCAGTAAGTTGATAAACTTTGTTTGCTGTATTTCTTTGAAAATATAACACCGAAACATGCTGAAAAACCCAGTTTAGCTTTTTATTTCTCGAGGCATTATAACAGCAAGCCTTTCCTGCAGGAATTTTATGTTGCTCACTAGTTGACCTTTCTTTTAATTGCTAAGAAGCCATGTAGTTCATCTTAATTTGATATTTGGTCAGTCCATTGCCTGGTACAACCGATTGTAAGGGAATTATAAATTGATTGGCTCGTTTGTTAGACTTAAACAAACTTGGGGATCCTTGGTGTAGGCAGCTATAGATCCAGTAATTTGTCATAAATTAATTTCGTGTTGAATTCTTTGAAAATTAGATACAATTTCAATTGACGGATATAATTGTAATCCATTTTCAAGATATTTTTAATTAGTTGCTGAAAGTTTCTTTTAGTTTAATAATTGTAAAATTTGGCTGTAGGGCTACGAAGGCCGCAAAGTCGGAGGATCAAGCGCCTATGCTACAAGCTCGGCTTATCTACTGCAGCAGATTTGTCTCAATTTGGGTAACCAAGTCACCAGTTGCTCCTAGGCCTATCTAATTGTACGATTCAACTTTCACAATTGGAAAACTTGCTTTCTGCTATTTCTAAGTCAAACTTTTGCAAGGTCTGAATCGGTTTATTGACCATGCATTTATGAGGAGCAGTTGTAAAATTCAGCTTTGATATATCATGTTGAAATCATGTTTGGCAAAGTTCCTCATGGTCTATGACTACGTAGGAAAGGGATAAAATAAGGTTGAAAATTAGCACAGTTATCAAATATAGTAACATACTACCTCTGATCTTTTTTTAATTGACTAGTCGCTGTTTTGGTTACTAATTGATTTATCTTTGTTTTGTGCATCTTCTCAATTTTTAAGGTTATCTTCTGCAATAATTTCCCCCTTTTTTCCATTCAATGGCTTCAATGAACCTTAGTTCACCAAAAGGTTTTTACTTGGACGCAAATGGCGTCGCTTTGTCGGGATTAAATTCGTTTTCGGTGCCACCACCGAAAAATTTGACGGCTACGGCTACGGCGACGGATGCGACGAATGATGATGATTCGAATCGAGGTATTTTCAATCCATACAATTTGAATTTCATTGCAGTTTACATTGTTTAAAAAATGGATTAATTGTTGAATCGGTAGAATCTTGGCAATACCAAATACCAATAATTAAGAACCGGTAGAATCTTTGCAATACCAATGTTGTCAAGTAAAAATTATGTACACCAGAACTTACAACGTATCTAGGTGAGAATTCACAAAGTGGAACAAATAAATGGGTTTTAAAAAATGTTTCTTCCACTATATTAACCAAAATTATCAGCTTGATAATTCCCTACGAACAAAACAAAAGAAATGAGAACTCATCACAAGTAATGTGGTCATTTCATGTTTAGTAGTTGGTAAATGGGATTTATGTGTTTAGTAGTTGGTAAATGGTATATGATTTTAATTTTGTATATTTCGTATAATTATATTGCCTGTGATCCTGAATTTGGAAAGTTAATGAAAATTTTATGGTCCTTGAATGATTAGCTGTAAGAAATTTCCTTTTGTTATATAGGTTTAATGTTTTATTTTTATTGGAGCAATTTTTTACGTTTAAGCTGGAGTGAAATCTGTTGTTGTGGTTATGGAATTGCAGCTGTTCGGTTTTTGTTTGTTTGACAGTTTTGAAGAAATTCTAACCGTTTTGTGATGCAATGTGTTAATGATGTGAACGRTCTAGCTTTTAAATTTGTTTGGGATTGTAGGTCTTTTTGTTTCTTTTATTATTGATTTGTAATTCTGGAATATAACTGCTTCTTATTTTTATTCCTTTTGCAGTTTAAGGATCCTAGGGATGCCTAAGATGCAATCAAGGGTTGTGATGGCTATAATTTTGATGGGCGTCTCTTGAGGGTATGATTCACCTGATTCAAATACATATAGTATTTTTTGCAGATTTTTTCATTTTAATAAGCAGTTTGTTGTTCAGGTTGAGCTGGCTCATGGTGGTGGTAAGGGTAGACCCCCACGACGGCAGCGGTGGTGGTGGTGGCAGTTGTTGTGATGGTGGGCATTATGGTGCTTCTCGTCGTACCGATTTTCTAGGTATCACCTCCAATTCAAACTTTTAAAGTCTTGCCTATACTCTGTTATTGGATAGTTGTAGATACATGATAGCAACATAATGTGAATGAATAGCTTGAAATATGTGCTATAGTTCGGAAATTCTTACTGCTATGTGATGCAATGTATTAATGATGTGAATGGCCTAGCTTTAAAATTTGTTTGGGATTGTAGGTTATTGAGTTTATGTGCCTTATATAGCTGGTGAATGAGATTGCAATTTTGAAGAAGTATGTGAGAAGATGAAGGAAATGTTGGAAATGGTGATTTTTTATGAAGATGAACCAAAATATGAATTTTAACAATGCTTCATCAGGTCTGTTTTCATTTTGTTTTACCGTTTTCATTTTCTTTGCGCACTAAAAATTTACAGATCTACTTGCACCCCTTTTGTGTTACAAGTTCAAAGTGTAATTCATTTTTGTATCGAGGCTTCAATTTTATTCAAGGGTTAGTTAATGATGTAATGTTAAACTTAAGCTCAAACGATTATTGTGTTTGTTGGATTATTGATGATAGGAATTGGTATTCATGTGGATCGTCTTTTTTGTTTCGGCCAAAGTTTATACCAAAGAGATCAAACCCTAAAAAATGGAGTAATGGGTAAGTTTGGATTGGAAAGTAGAAAAAACATCAAAAATCAGATATTGCAGAAAAGTGATCAAGAGAGTGATTAAGATGTGTATTTGCATTTTGGAATGATAATTGTGTCTGATTTTGAATGTAGGTTAATTTTGAATGATTTTATTTATATGTTACTATCGTGTATATTGAATTTTGATTGAAGGATAAAAGAAGAATATATGTTGAATTGGGAGACTAGTAGGTAATTGTAGCATATTCATGTAAATACTTCACAGTATGCTTAAGATTGATGCTTCGTTATGTTATTACAACTAGATAATTGTGGCAATTTCATGAAAATACTTTTACTTAGGTTTTCTAAAAGTAGAAGCCGAATTGTTAAATTGRTTATGGATTAWTTCTGTTCATTTGATTAAACTGTTATGTAATAAAAAATGCTATATTTATGATAATCCTATTACATTGATTGCAACATGATATGTTTGGTTAGTTTAGGGCTGATATGTTAGCAATGATATGCATTGACGTTCATAATCTTATTTAGTTTTGTGTGATTKTGTCTATTACATGTTTCAGAGACTAGCCTCAACCCTCAACGAAAGTAATGCAAACTTGAAGAAAAAGGATGCCAAAATATCAAGGCTTGAGCATCTGTCACAACTGGCCCAACATCGTCTATCTCAGCCTCTTTTCGTTCCTTGTTTAGGTTTACAAGTGCAGAAATTTGTGCTTTCAGCTCAAGTTCTTTGTCATGCAAATTTGTAGTTTGCATATGCTAGATACCTTGAGTAAAGCTAGAATTTTTGCAAGATACCTTCTAGGTTCCTTCTCATTTTGTGATTCAATTTCTCAGTTCAGGTCACTTCAATGCTTTTATTTACAATTCTCATTTCACTATTTTAGCATGAAATCATATCTCAATTGATTTCGACGGATCTAATAATGTGATTGAAGGATGCAAATATGCAATTGGTTTCGATTGGATCAAGGGTAATTCATTTTAGTGGATGTTGTGCTTTGAATTGATGATTGTTATTGTTTTTTTAGTTAATTTGGAATGATTTTTAATTAGTTGTATTATAAATTAATGAGTTAATTTGTTGTTTAGTTAATTTGGAATGATTTTTAATTTTTAAATCCTAATAAGGAATTTGGATTAGACAATATTGAGGAGTTGTGGCATCGTAGTAAGACACACTCTGCACATTCTACTTCTGCCAAGGATGAAGATTTTTTGTATAACTTTTGGGTGGAACAGAAAAAATAGATATTGCAAGTGCTAGAAAGAGAAGATAAGACGTAGAGGTAAGACGCCTTTATGTATGTATTTGTTATTCTTTCAAGTTGTGACAATTAAAAGAAGTTTAGTGTTTCTGTTAAAGAGTTCTGAATGTTTCTCTTGTATATGTATGTAGCTTAAAGATAGCTAAAAGACATGGTAAACCTTGTGATATTTAAGATAAGGACACTTCTACAATTTAATTTATAATAGCTTGATTTAGAAGCTTATTAGCACAAATGTTAGAGCAATGTGCGATTGCACAATTATGTAGGTTCAAGTCCTACATAGGCTGGAAAAATAATTAAAGATTAAGTCGCTTTAAGTGTCCGGTAAGGTTTTTTTAGTATGGCAAAAAAGCGTTTCGGTATGTTCAATATGGACAAACTAAAATAATAACCTCTCAGAATATATGGGCGATTTTAGAAAGCAAGTAGAAGAAAATTGTGACGTTTGGAAGATTTTGATAGTGATACTATGATAGTGATCACTTGTCCCTCACTCCCTTCATTTATCAAATAGAAAAGATTTTGTTATATTGTACATTCATTGTTCGAAATATAGGAAGGGAATGAGTGTGTTCTTATTGTGATTGTGATACTGAGTAGCATTCAACTGTTTTGAYGAAGGAGGGAGAGGTACATATTAAATATACTCTTTTACAATTTGTAAGTTCTTACTTGAATAATTTTGAGAGTTTTGATAGAAATAGTTTAGATAATTAGYTGAGCTTAGTTGTTTCTGCTTTCTTCCTAGCACAAGGATTAGGCATACTTTGGTGTTTGTGCCTTTAGATATTGAACCATTATAATACAATTTAACGTGGTAATATTTATAATCAATTATTTCTATTTGTAGATTTTCGTTAAGCGCGCCGTCCGGGGCACCGCGTGCGGTGCAACGACTAGTAAATAAAAAAGGTAGTGAGGTAAAGAGAAGTTAGTAAGGGTTCTTTGATAATTTTATCACTTATCCCAATCTTATTCTCAATTCATACCAAACATAGGATAACACTTATTTTATCCTTATCCCATCTAGTAATTCTCTATCCTTATCCTTGCCACTTTACTCTCTTATTCATATCCCTCATACCACAAGTATTGTATAAGGCGGATTTTCATTAACATTCACTAGTAGAAAAAACCTTATATGTTGCGGGTCAAATGTTGCGGTTGTATAAAAACAATGCTTGTTGTGGTTTTTATAACAACCACAACATATAAAGTATTGTTGTAGCGAGAATAACACAAATGCTGTGATTGTTTGGCTCAACTGCAACATATAACTTTGTATTAAAAAAATCATAAAAAACTAATTAAACAAAATATGTACAAAGCGACTATTCACAACACAGACTCACTATACGTACAACAAACTCACACCCAAAACCCTCATCTCACGACTACACCCAAAACCAACCTCGTTGACCTACCACTATCGGCGTATTGCCATCGCTGACCCGTCACACCGGCGTACCGCCGTCATTGACTCTTATTGTGTCTGTCTCCGCTTCTGCTCTCCACGCTGTTGCTTTAGCTCTACATTGCTGCTCTCGATCGGTTGCTGCTCCACGCTGACACAAGTTGCTTTGGGTTGCTCCGCCACCACCGTTGCTCCCTACTACGCCGCCATTGCTCCCTATTAAGCAAATTTAGGTTTAAAATTAGTTTAATTGCATAAGTTTATTGCTTGAATGAACTTCAATTATTGTAATTATTTTGAATTTGAAATTATATATTCACTCAAATTATTTATTTATTTTGAATATGTTTTATTGATATTAAGAATTGGTTGGTGAGAAATGAACTTCAATTATTGTATTTTAGGGATTGAATATATATATATATATATATATGCATTGCAATTCTTGTATTTTGGGTACTTCATTAGAGTGTTTAATTTAATTTTAGTTTCGTTTTATTTTAGTTTGAATGCATGTGAGACAATAGAAGGGGTATGTTATGGCCTTAGGTCGTATATTTTATTGTTTTGGTGCTAAGTTTAATTTGACATTCTAATACAATAGTCATGATTTGAAAGGATTTGGTTGTGGTTTATATTCTTTATATATTAGATATATATATATAATCAATCACGAAATCTCCTTTGTGTCTAAGAGAGGGCAATCAAGGCCTAGGAAGCTTAAAGGAATGTTTTAGGACATTTTCAAGCTTTAAAACCATGTAATAGGGTTGTTTTTAGAAGTTAGGCGTGAAAACCCCATAAACACCCCAAAATGACCATTTCACGCCCTAAAATGACCTAGGTGTGTCTAAACGAGTGCAATCAAGCCCTAGGAAGATTAAATGAGTGTTTTAGGACAAGATCAAGCTTTAAAACCATGTAATTGGTAGATCGAGTTATAAGAAGTTAGGCGCAAAAACCCTAAACCCCCTAAAATGGCCTAAATTGCCATTTCACGCCCTAAAATGACATTGTCGTGTCTATGCTAGTGCAATCAAGTCTTAGGAAGCTTAAAGCAATGTTATAGGACATGTTCAAGCTTAAAAACCATGTAACAGGGTTGTTTTTCGAAGTTAGGCATGAAAACCCCATAAACCCCCCAAAATGGCCATTTCACGCCCTAAAATGAGCTACGTGTTTCTAAATGAGTGCAATCAAGTCATAGGAAGCTTAAATAGGTGTTTTAGGACATGATCAAGCTTTAAAACCATATAATGGGTAGATTTTTAAGAAGTTAGGCGCAAAAACCCCTAAAACCCCTTAAAATGGCCTAAATTGCCATTTCACGCCCTAAAATAACCTAGGTATGTCTAAACGAGTGCAATCAAGCCCTGGGAAGCTTAAATGAATTTTTTAGGACATGATCAAGCTTTAAAACTATGTAATAGGTAGAAATTTTATTTTAGTTTGAATGTAGGTGAGACAATAGAAGGGGTATGTTAAGGCCTTAGCTCGTATATTTTATTGATTTGGTGCTAAGTTTAGTTTGACATTCTTATATAATAGTCATGATTTGAAAGGATTTGGTTGTGTTTTATATTCTTTATATATTGTTGAGTCTCTTAAGTTTTGAGTGATGACAAACAGTTTCAGGGAACAGGATACTTTGCAATAGACATAGTTGGTCAGGGAACCAACTATCCTAGAACACTGTTTCCTTAGACTAGTTAATACTTATATGTGTTTTATGCTGAAACTAACTTGTCTCATTAAACAACTGAATGAATAATGTTCAATGTACTGGTGGGGAACCAGTAGGAACTGTCTCCTAGACTGCTATACTGAAAAGTAGTCATATACTCTTTATTGTACATTAACCATGTTACATGTGCAATAGTTGAGTTAATTCCAAGACTTAGAGCACGAAGGCCTTTCGAAGTCATTCGAAGAAAGAAGTATCACTTTTAATTGAAGAATTCAAGGAAGCCTCAAAGTCTTGAAGATTACATGAAGAAAAGAAGAAATAGTTCTTAAGAGTTTAATTTAAGTTTTTCATGTAATGTGCTCCGTAATATGAATTGTTTGTTAGGGAGTTATAAGTGTTTATAAGTCTTTTAAGTTATGTTATGAATTCTAATACAAGTCTGGAACATAATTCATAACATACTCATCCTAGGGAACTAGGCTGGGGAACCAGCTGGGTCTTTGCATGGAATATAATAGCTGCGGATTTGAAAAAGATTTTCTTAAAATATTTCTTCAAAGATTTGTTTTAAAAATATTCTAAGCAGCTTGAAAATAGATGAGAATATATTTTGGTTACCTTAATCTTAGGAGTATTTATCTTGTTGATTTTATCTTCGTGATTAAATCAAACAAGATAAATACTTTCCTTAAATCACATCTTGCCTTGACCGACAAGTTGTGTGATTTAAGGAAACTAGGGTTTAGGTTTCCATGCATATATTAATATATATACTCATCTAAATTCCCATATTCTATATCTCTCTCCACGGTTGAAAAAGAGTATTTT
>SNQN01008139.1:4109-16657 GCA_008642245.1 Bassia scoparia | reverse complement strand
CTTGTGAGAGAAAACACTTAAGCACAAAAAAGGCCCTACTTCAACTCATATTAACAAGAGGCACCATCGAGATAATTAGTTCTTATTAGTCTTTTGGAAGTAAGATACAAAAGAGGAAAACTTTGGACATTGCTACAGGCATTCAACGAGGGGATGAGTAGAGTGAGTGTTTGTAGGAGTTCAAAAACAATTGGACTCTACTGAGTGTAAGTTGAGTGCACATTCTTAGTCGATGTGTCGCGGGTGGTACTGGTCCCGGAGTAGGAAACCAACAAGGTAGGTGTGTTTCTTGTTTTTTCGGAGTAAGATTAACTAAAAAACATAGGGTAGCGGGACGTAGCTCATAGTTGGGTGACTCGTTAAATTGTTAGAGATGTGTCCTTTATTGGCACTTGCTTATATCCGTTGATACAGAACCAACCTGTTTGGTTCCCTACTCATATCTCCGAAGAAAGAGAAAAATAGGTTCTAAGTGACAGTTTACTCAATCTCACCCCCCTCTTGAGTAACTGATAGAACTTCAAGTATATTAATTAATCATGAAATCTCCGTTTGGGTATATATTTTCTTCTTCTTCTTAATAGAGAAAGGTGTGTTTAGTTAATGGTATTTAATTGATTTAAAAAATCATAGTCTGAATCATAAACGTCTTTTGCATATGAAGTTACATGGTTGTATATTAACTTCATATTTATTCACTTTTCTTTTTATTCATTATATAATACATGACATATATTTTAGGTCTTCCGCAACACACCAAAGAGATGAGCCTTTTACGGATCGGAATATCATGAAGCTATGGTTGGATAAGACATTTCGTTTCATGATTTATGATCACCGACCATTGCTGCGTTATGACTACCAAGTGTTTATAGTATAACTGGAACTTTGACCGTTATTGTTTTTTTGAACTAATTAATGAATGAACTACATTGTGAGTTTCTGTATTATTATTATGATCCCAATATCTGTTATTGGTTATACTATTTTGACCTTATTATTTTGTGTTGTGTTATATATTGACGTATCGATATGATCGACGATAGCATATATGTATATAAATTATAATAATGCAGGTTGATATCATATTGTATTATATATGATATACTTATTTTACATATACCGAAGTTATATAGTTTATAAGGAGAAAAAATATTGCATCAAATGAATAGTGTGGAGCAAGATAATAGTGCATATGACCACTCACAATAACATATAACTCGTATACACTGTTGCACCATTGCCCAACTCAGTCCCAAATTGCAACATCTGAAACTTACGTTCTATCGTCTTGTATCATCTCAACCGTCTATTTGGAATTATATTTCCGTACGAACCTAAAACACAGTATTTCTCCATGCGAACCAACATTTTCAATCTCACTTTCTTCAACTCCCGTTTCTCTCTCTCATCTTCTCTAACCTAACTACGCTTCATCTTTCAGAAAACCATTTTTCTCTTCTTGTTTTCGTTCACGCACTCGTTTCTCTCTCTCTTCTCATCTACGCGTGCCTCCTCTTCATCTTCCAGAAAACTCATTTTTCTCTCATTTCTCCAAATTGGTTTTATGGTTTTTCGAGTTATCTCTCTCGGTCTCATCTCTCTTTTTTTTTTGGCCAGGACGCGTGACACAATATTTATTCACTTTTCTTTTTTTATATATACATATATAATACTAGCCCCATCGCGCGCGGTGCCTCGGACGGTGTACATAATGAAAGTACACAATTCGAAAAAATCAATAATGTAGAAAATTATGTTGTATCGTAATAATAAAAAAATTTTACATGAAGGGAAAATCAATAATGTACAAGACTATCTCTAAAAAAAAATAATATACAAGACTATGTTATATACGAAATATTTGGTTGCTATGTGCATCATCTTTGTTCTTTTTTATTCAACGGTCTTTGCCTACCTGTAATCACAAACACATTGGTCACTAAATGAATCAAATTACAACCTCCCTGGTGTAGCAAAGTGGGCAATCTCTATCATATAGCATATTAATCTTCCAATTTTGATTATGACCATAATTTTGCTAATTTTCTAAATTTTTTTATCTACTCTTCTCAACAACAATGCATCTGGATTTCATTTGCACCACAACCATCCATAGGTGTACTATTCATATGTAATGATTCACGTGTGGCAGCAACAATATATTCGGTGGAGCCAACACATAGGACTGAACTACAATGGCTTATAATAATTACTTATTAATCGTTTCGTTACCACATCACATAACAAAAACCTTTTTGCCATTTATTGACAAACCATTTATGCAAAGGAAAATCATATTCCTCAAAGCTATATATGAAGTCACATAAGAAGAAACGAAGTAAAAGTTGTATGTGATTAGATACATACACTAATACACTGGGGCAGACAATATGAAAAGCACTTTTTTTAGGTTCATGAGTTTCATAATAATCATGCCTACAGTCTCATATAGGCCTTTTGAGAATTAAAAAGACTTTATAACAGACTCACGTCACTGATGTAGTCATGCAATGATGCTCTAAAATTTATCATGTCATGTGAAGCATAACAATAACCATTTTTCCTTGCATCACAGAAAATTAAGCTCCGTAAGCTATCAATAGATGCACTAAATCAAGAATAATCAAGGGAAGAATCCAACCTCGAACAAAGCTAGGCTTCCATTCAATGTCAAGGCCGAGGACAGCCTTGTCAGTATTGGTATTGGATCGTGTCGCTTCTAACATCTTCAAATTTTGCAATGTAGCTTCCTCTATCTCCTCGGTCGTCCGAGCATATACAATACGACCTTCAAAATTCAATGGAGGATACTTCATTTTCACATTACCTATCAAAATTAAAACAAACTCATACAATCAAACGATAACATCAATTATAACCAACACTACACCAAAGACTTGAATCGATGCTAATTAAATCACAAACCAAAGTACTAATAATCTAAAATAATTCACACAAAATGCATATTTTCAGCAAGACAACGAATTCAATCAAAGTACCTAAAGAAAACATACACTCTTGATATCCCACGAATTCAATAAAACCAAACAAAGGCATCACATTAAACAAAATCCTAGTCTGTCAACAACGCAATCAAATGAAACAAAAATCATAAAATCAAACAAACCTCGAATTTCCAAGGTAAAAGCAAGTTCACAGGATAGTGCAACCTCCAACGTATCCTTGAAGCTCTGATTTGGGAATTAACAGAGGAATAATATTTAAATTTGCATGTATAAACTATTTTCATAACTTATAATACTATGTACTTGTACCAAAAAATTGGCCTACTAATGCAACTATATAAATCTAAATCTTTAAAACTCATAAAGCCATATATGGATGAAAGAATAATCAGAAAGATTTCCATATAACAAGCTTATATATCTAAAGGATTGCAGTACTCAATAGTTAGAAAGAATTATTGAGTATGGATGGCATATAAGACGCTTATATATAGCCACGACAAAACATACACTATACGACATGGCACTACTCGCAAAATTTCGATACAAGATGATCAAAACAATCTTTCTACTTCATATTTCACTTTAGATGATCAAAATCTTGAATTTAGAAAACCGAAATCAAATGCATTAAGCTAGCATAATTATACTTGTGATGCAATAAAGTAAAGTTGACACCGAATATAACTATGAAAGCCTCTAAATATACAGCTCAAAACCTAAATTCTTGTCACACTTTGGGAGGCAAAAAATCCGTAGTCCAATGCCTATTTGCCCTCAAATTTGCAGCCATTTTGCAGCTCGTAGCCAGCCCAGAGTAGCAACCCACAACACAAGACAAAAGGGGGGGGGGGGAGAATGAGAGAAAGCAAGAGGGGAAACGGGAAGAGATGCTGGAAGCCTGGAACTGGAATGCCCACAAGTAAGACATAAAAAAAATTATAGTATAATGTTCTATTTATAAGTTAATTACTTCATCAGTCTGTTGAATATCATATGATCAGTTACCAATTATAGTGACACAGAAGAATACCAGCTTCGACCTTTGTAATTGATAGTATTATTGATATCTTTGTAATATCATCYTCTTGCCATCGACGAATATCAGCTTCACTCAATATGGTGTAGTTTTGCTAAATAAATAAAAATKCATTTTAAAAATGGCCAGAAACTTTGAGGGCACAGAATTATAAGACAACAAAACTGAATCTACTGAACATATCAGGCTACTATCTAAAACACTACTACATGTGATCAAACAAATACCAAAAGGTATAATAAACTTAACCATGATAAAGAAAAAACAGTTTGAAACTATGTGGATTCATCGGTGTTCCATGATTTTAAAATAAATATTATATATGAACCAGAGATAAGGCTACTAAATAACTAATTGTCAAGTAAGATCCTGAATGAATCATAGTAGAATGTATCCTCTGCTTTTATTTCAGATCAATTGCCAAAATATGTCTTCAATAGATACATCATTAAGAAAAAGGCAACTGCTGCCCAGTATTATAAATAAGGTATATATATACACATTACTATTACATTCTATTCCCAAAACCAACCTTCTAATAAAATCAACCAAACCACCAATAATTTATCGTAACTTCACACAACCACCGAAACCATTTCTTAATCTTCAACCACTTACAAATCGTTATCTTAATAAAATTTCATCTTTGGACTTTGGAGGTTAACTGAAAATAGAATCTTATAATACAGAATTCTTTCAAATAAAAATTCTATAAAGTTCCTTATTAAATGGACATGGAAAATGTGTGGTTATTTGAAATAAAAAAAATTAATGTCAGAGATGGTTTTAAATAATTATTTCTTACCAGGGGAGGTATCCTGAATAGACTCCTCACTAAGGCATTTTTTTCCTCTGTAATCTCAAAAAATTAATGTCAGAAATTTGAAATGTATTAAGTATAAAAAACCTAAGAGATGGAACATCCCAAAATTTGGATCCAAAAAGATTATGCTATCATATTGAAAGTAACTACAATATATATAGTTGTTATTAAACTATCGATATTATTTTGTTCTAGTCTTGAGATCTAGGAAATGAATGCTGCCTGATGCTTCAAAGTTCCCAATTCCTCAATCCTCATATGAAAAAACACCATCACCCTTTTTCTCTTCAATGTCATTTGTAAGTAGTCTAGGCACAATACAAAACAAACTCTAAATATTAAAACTCATAAAATAAAACCCAAAAAGACCAACAACACAGACTGCACAAACCAAACCCAAAAACTTCCTCCATTAAAACTTAATAAAAAGAATAACCACAAGCTTAAACATTTACCATCCACCCAGTCATCATTCATGATGCCAACACTGCTCTCACTCACATTCTTCACTCCTCTATTCTGCCTTTTCATCTTCTTCCTTTTTCTCTATCTCTMTTCATTTTCATTCAGAAACCTTAAATCGCATACAACAAACACTTTACATTGTAAACCTAGTGCACCCAAGACAAATTGTATTCATACAATCATAATGCACTAATCCAAAATCGAGTATCCAAACTGAAACCTAAAATGCAGAGTAATGGAATCCAAACAAAAAGCATAGCCCAACCCTTCTATCGGAAAAAAAAAGAGATGGCCAACGAGCACAAAACTACTTATAACCAACTCTTCAACAGAAATGTTGACTCGTCACCCAAGACAAGTATACGAGCAACACCGCCTTGATCATACTTCTATAGAGAATAAAGCTTTTGAGATTTGAGCTGATTAACTCAATTAAAACGGCAACTCTAACACAATCCTTGACTCCGTTCAAGAATTGAAACACCATCATTCATCGATCCCCAACATCAAGACCCTGACATCCTTAACCAGCTAAAACCAATTGATTTTAACACTTAATTAGAGAAAAAATACATAAATGTTTTTTCCTTGAGCCTTTCCATCCCCAAAAAGACAAACGTTATACCACTAAATTGCAAAAGCTTAGTCTTTAGGACAATATCCAAGCGTTTCCTTGAAATTCTCACCTAGAATCCGAAAAAAACTGAAACATTTTCACAAAAGTAGCATAAACTTAAAAGTAAAGAATACACCAGATGATGGTCCAAACAAATGAGTTACTAAGTATCTAGAATAAGACCCAACATAAAAGCAAACAAATGAGTAAAGTATTTTGATCTAGAACGGATGATGAAATGAAAGAACCCAAATCAAACACTGTTTATCTGGGAAATAAAAGGAAATCAAAACACATTCAAAATCCTTCGACCTTATCACAAAATGCAAATTGAAAAGGAAATCAAAACACATATTCACAATCCTCTAATACCCTAAATCTCAAAATCAAAAATAAACTAAACAAATAAAACAAAATAAACCTTATCATTAAATTCAAAACAGACATAATCATACATATCATTCATTTCCTTACTATTTAGTATAGATTCAAAAACCATTATCCACCCACCATGCTCTTCTTGATATAACACTTGACAAGAAATTATGCATTAAGATCTTAGACATAGTGCAACATAGAAACTAAAAGACAAATAAAAAATATAAAAGTTTTTACTTCTATAAGAGTTTTACGAATTAAAATTTAGAAATTGCTACAAATATGTCACTATAGATTGACGTTATCCTGTGCAAATTATAAATTATAGATAAACTCTGTACAAGAAGAAAAGGAACATAGGCTCTTACTTGTCATCTTCAAAAATTTCAATTAACCACTTATGCTAATGTCTTCAATAGTTATTGAGTGCTCAATCCTGGCTTCCATCTCATCAAACTTCTTCACATCATACGACCGATAGGCAACAGAAACATCTCAGGACTAATCTTAAAAGGATAGGGTCAACTTCGTAATAAGCTAGACGAATCAATTTCTGCTAACAGTGCTAAGCATCTAAGTAACCCACCTCTTCTCACTTATTCTAGTCCTAGTGCTAGTGTACCTGTGGATTAATTTGAAAGATTTTTTGTCTAGGTTTGTTAGATGAATAAGTAACACATTAGGCATCCACAAATTACATATAAGTTTTTCTTAATCAAAACACTCACTAATGGCTACAATTTCAAAAGATGTTTCGTAAGCCCCATTTTCGTCACTGGAATGCTTCGAGGCAGAGAAATGCAGGACTACAGCAAGACCTAAAACATTTAAGTTTTGTGCTAACTGCTGAACTGCTAACAAAAAACCAAGGGGAAAAAATAGTCTTGTATTGTTGTAGATTAATATTCTTATATGGGTTGGTGGGCATACATCAAAAACAAAGACTTCCAAAATTTTTTTTGCTTTAAAAATGTTTAAACCCGTGACAGAAGAAGCTGCAGAAAGTAACTTTTAGATAAAAGCAAACATGCCAAATAAAATGTTATGCGTACCTTGTGTGGAGAGCCTTTGACAAAATCACTTATAGAAACTTCACTCACTAACTCCTCTGATCCACTATGCATGAAAATAGCAACTGTGTGAAAACTTGCTTCATGAATGATAACCAAGATATACCTCAAAAAATTGCAAAAATAGTATGACAACTAACACAACAAAATAAAAACAGCTAATTAGATCTTCATATAACATCAAATTTGTGCAATTCCTCAACAATTCCGAGTTAATTTGATGTTAGTTAATTTGATCCTCATATAACAAGTTCCCTCAATCCCTCCTATGGTAATCAGTCAGTGATACTTTACCATCAAATTCTAAAATTACATAATTACTAATGCAAATAAATTACCTAGATGTAGCATGAAAGGAGAACAAAAGGCACGAGATAATTAATAAAATTAAATTACCTCAAGGCTGCCAGTTGCATCAATTAACTACTGCAACAAAAGGGACCACATATCAGCCACCAGTCACCACCATTTGCACCCGAAAATACTCACAAATTTCACCTTCTCAAGGCCATAAGTTGCAGTCCCAAAAAGCAGCAACTACTGCCCATAAAACCACCACTGCAAGATGTCATTTCCACCTCCATTCATCATATTCCGTACTGCATTGATGAAAATCGAGCACAGCTCCGGCAATAAGTGTTAAACAAAAACAAAATCAAATGAAAATGAAAAATTCAAATTAAAAAGGAATCTATTCTCAAGCCCTCTATAGGCTTATAAGCAGAAAGATCATTCATAAATAATATCCTTAAGCTAATTTTAAGATAAAGATACTAAAGCTGTCTTAATCACTTACTATGGTAAACCTATCTTTCCATACAGTGCCCGTTTCTCAAGATCACTCAAAGCTTGATAAGCCTCACCAAGTTCCTACAATTCCACAAAAGAAATGTTAGCAAGTCTCATCTAGTTTATCAAGATGGAATGAAGAATTCAAGCATTGAGGTTTTCTTTATAGGCTTATTGCTTGAATACTTAACAACTCTAGCAATTTCTTCCTTCAAACAAATAATTTTGTGACCAATGATTTCTAAATGCACACAAAAAATGCAGGCTATTCAAACCAATCCCCAAATACGTCAGATGAAAATTCCCTGAAAAGCCAAACCAAAATCTCCAATATTATTGAACACCTTTTGCTTGGTCACTTGTTCATATCGAGGCAAAGGTTGTTTTGCTCACTTAATAAGCCAAATCTAAATCGGATATCAATATTAATAAATATCTTAAAACTAAAAAGCACGTCACAAAAGGAAATATTAAGCTCCCAAATTAAATAAGCCTTAACTTATTATTTGATCGTTAACCAAGAAACAACAGTATCTTCAACCATGAACTGAAATCTAGTAGCAACAATGACGATTAAGAACCAAAAATTCCTTCGTTTAAAAAACTATACATTACAAAGCGGAATAGATATGAACGAGGAATTAAACAGGCTAAGCATAAAAGGCAAACAAATTCTGCAATTGGAAATAAATGGCAAATAGGAAGTCAATTACCACATCATACAATTCCTTGGCGATATTCATGCGCGCTCCTCATTGATTTTGAAACATCAACAATTGTCTCAACCCCTGAAAATAACCACAAATATCCCCTGAAAATCAAAAATTTCAAAATTCAAAATATCAAACCAAATTAAAAAATACAACTTTACCAGATTCTATTTGATGATGAAGCTTTCTCTCTTCACGATCTCCCTCCTACTGTGACAAGTCGAAAATATTGAAATCAAACAAAAGAGAGAAGGGTTGCAGATTATCCAAAAAAAAAGTAAGAATCAACCAAAACCTAGTTTAATTAAATTAAACTTACAGTAACAGGAGCATCAACCCTATGAACAAACCAACCCAGGCCAATTTGAAGATTAAAAAACCGAATCATTTGAAGGCTGAGCAATCTGGAACAAAATCAACATTAAAATCGAAAATAAAAGCTATCAAGTGTCTTGCTTAACCATGTTGATGATGGAGAAAGAGAGAAGGGTTGCAACGTTGGAAGGAGGAAGATGGAGAGAGGACTTTTAGGGTTTGGGATTTGGGGTAACCGGGTATTTTGGCTGTGGATTTGGGGTGGGATT
This sequence comes from Bassia scoparia, assembly GCA_008642245.1. Classification (NCBI taxonomy): domain Eukaryota; kingdom Viridiplantae; phylum Streptophyta; class Magnoliopsida; order Caryophyllales; family Amaranthaceae; genus Bassia; species Bassia scoparia. Next base: position 7,214 of record SNQN01008139.1, on the reverse strand, counting down.
TTGGGGGTAGTAGGGGGATGGGCCTTGTGGATGGGCTTCGCGAGTTGGTCCAGTGTGGGGTCACGCTTGGTGTTCACACTTTGGAATGGGCTGCTGGGTTGGGTTGTTGTTGCTGTTTGCGCTGACGTGGATGCTTTGTGGGGTACCCCTTACTATTCATATTGTTCATGTGAACAGTAAGGGGTTACTCCGTCCCTTTTTATATGGTATTGATTTATGTCTTCAACACACCATGAGATGAGCTTTTTACGGATGCGGAAATCAATGAAGTACGGGACAAGTTTGCTAGTTATGTCACCGACCATTGTGCATTCTCATGAACTATTTACTGAACTTTTTGAAGTAGTTTTTGTTTATATATGTATATACATGGAACTTTGACCGTTATTGTGTATTTTGAACTAATTAATGAATTGAACTTATTATTCTTGTAGAAGTTTTTGTATATATTATTTATGATCAATATTGTATATATGGTTATTATTTTGACCATTATTATTTTGTGTTTGTGTTATATATTACGATCGATATGATCGACGATAGCATATATGTATATAAATTAAATAATGCAGGTTGATATCATATGTAACTGTCTCTTATACACATCTAGATGTGTATAAGAGACAGGTCCATAACATATATAAGTTTATACTTTATAAGCATTTTACTATTCATTTGATGAATAGTGTGAGAAATGAAAAGGGAAGATGACCTCACCAGGTCCATCTCTCACCATTCAATCTAACTCAACACATTGTTCTCCCAAATTGCTAAATCCAACGACCGCCATTCCTTACTTCCCAAACCCTAAATCCCCCATTCATCCTCAACCGATTCAGTCTTCCTTTCCCTCTACTCCTCCCTTCCAAAACTTCCAACCACGCATCCTCCCACTTGCCACCCTTCCCTCTTCCCCTCAACCTACTTTCGTTTTTGACAGTACTTTGCTGCCACCCTTCTATCTCCTCTTTTCCCCTCAACTTCACTTTCTGCGATTTCAATAAAAAAAGAGGTTGAGTTACTTAGAACTCGACAAACTCAAGAGGTGCTTGATCAGTCAAAGCGGTGTAGTGAAGCACGATTTTTGTGTTCATCAGGTTATCGTTAGGGTTATTTTTGGTTTTAGGTTTTGCTTATGTTCAAATATCAATTTAGTTGACTTATTTTGCAAAAATTCATTGCAGGTTTGCTTTGAGTTTTGTCAAATTTCAGAACACACTCATAACTTTAGAACAGTCAAAACTCATTTCTAACTTGAAACAATTTTCTTGTTCCTTTTAATTTTGTTTTCCTTTACCAATTCGAGATTTAGGTCACATGATTGTAAATTTGTATTTTGAGATTTAGGTCAGAGTATTGTCGATTTGAGGGGTATTGATTTCAAATTGTTTTGTTAGGTTTAAACTCGTTCATTTGTTCATCTGATTTCAAATCAATTTTGATTATATGGAATGGTCTGACATAGATGAATTAGGGTTAGGGTTTTCAGATCTCTGGTGCTTGACTTTATTTCAAGAATTTTCTAGTGTTGGTACGTGGGGTTAGAGTTGTGGGACTTCAGGGTGAGTCGAAGGTGCTTTTCATTTCAGCAGTTTTCATGTTGATTTGTTATGCATTCACCTTAATTGACAATGAACGCCTACTGAAGCTACAAATGGGGTATTTTTCCTTTCTTTTTTTTTGTTAAGATTTTTTAAAAGTTAAAGACTTTAATTATTTTATTAAATTTATTTTGGAAATGTTATGAATTCTCCCATTTTGGTTCTTGATTATGCTGGAAAGTTGTGGGAATACTACTTGTAGCTGCATTATAATATTTCTTTATGAAATTTGATACCATTTAATTCTCACAAAGCAAGATACTCCAGTAAGGACTCAATGAGTATTCTAATTGATTGTGCGATACTCTTTCGTGCGAGCTGTTAAATGATTATAATTGAAGTCGACACATACTATAAAGTGTGAAATGATAATGATATGATATGGATGTAATGGTATTCGGTTTGGCTGCATATGATTTAAATAGGCAAGTGCAAGCTACTTGTTATTTGGGTGATTCCATTATTACCCACATTGGCAACGAGCATTCTTATTGACTTGAATCTTATCATTTGCATATTTATATCTTTGTGCAATTGTGCTACTAGAAATCTAGAAGAAATATCTTCCACAATAACCTTGCAAATTACCTGTACTGAACTCTTGCTGTTAGTGTTAAGGTTGCTGTACCTTTTTACGAAATTGTTCTCCCCTGTTCATGTCGCTCTTCAGGATATCATATGACATAAAAATAGGGACTGATCCTATCCTCGTCGAGCCTCCTAAAAGCTTCTTTGTGTTCAAGTACGTTTATATATAGCTCAATTCTTACTACAGTACTTCGTTATAGAGATTTTATCAAAATAACCTTGCATGATTGTTAATCTTTTTTGGAAACACCTCGAGTGTACTGCTTATACGTCATATTATATATGACAGCAAATAGTAATTTGAAAATTACTGGAAATCTAAAGTCATTAACTTGTTATGTTGTGAAAATTGAGGTTTCTGTTCATATGTTGCGAAAACAAGGATTGAATACACACATGAGCACATCAACCCCTGTTGGTTTTTATTATGAAGCCAAAAATATGTAATGCATTTTTTTGCAATGTTAATATAAAAATGTCATTAATGTTTTTTCTTCTTGGACAAAGGGAGGAGTTCAAGAAGCAATACAAACTGGAGCACCCTCATAACAGCTCATTTAGTGATGTGAGTTTCTCTTACAGAATTTACATACAATCAAGTCCGATCAACTGTTGGATTTATTTATTTGAGTACTTACCATTGCCATTTGTCTTGTTTTGTTGTGATAAGGTTTCCGATGCTGCTTATGAAGTACAAAGAGCTATGTATGATTATGTGAGTTTGATATACGATATTTATGCTTTATTTATAAGCACATTTTCATTAGTTTTYGGTTAGTTTAGTTAGACATTTCGGAGCTTTGACTTGTTTGGAAGACTCTTGCGTACATATCGGGTTCAAATGGTCATATCTTTCTGCATACACAACATTTTGATGTGATTCAAATTGGAGATGATAGCTTTCTTCAAGAGCTTT
>SNQN01008138.1:0-14279 GCA_008642245.1 Bassia scoparia | reverse complement strand
CCTCCCCCAAAACAACCCAGTTTCGAGCCCCTCTTTCCCAAAACAACCCAAATTCAATTCCCTAAATAATGAATCTTCAATCACGAATCTTCGATCATGAATTGGGTTTGAATTTTAACAAAATTCGAGGGTGCCTTGTTCGAATTCAATTCGTGAGAGGGGGTCGTTGGGTTTCGAAACCAAATTTGGTGGTTGGTGTTCGAATTGGAGAGGTTGGGTTCGATTCGATTGTGGTTGACGTTGGGAGAACTGGTCGCGTGGGTGGTGCGCGATGGTGGGGGTTGCTTGCCGTTGATTGGGTGTGAGAGAAGTGGTGGCGTGTGAGGAGTTAAGGGAGGACTGGTGGCTTGGGAGCGGGGGTGGGTGGTGGGCTAGTGGGAGGAGGTTTTTTTTTGGTTTTTCTGTTTTTTTAAAATAAATTTAACCATGGTTAAACTAAATTAGATATTTTGGTTATGTTGTGGAAAAGTTTTGAACCTCTGGTTTAAGTCGTAGAAGAAAAAAAAAAATAGGTATATATTGTAGAAATCGTAAAAGTTGAGGTGTATATTATAGAAAAACCCTTCTTTTTATTTAAATTCTTCTATTTTAAGATTTTTGGGAATTTTTCATAATTTTTTATGATTTTTCTATGATTTTTTTTGTTAGCTTTTATTCCGTTTATTCTAGAACTTTCCGGAATATTCTTGAGCATTCTCGAACGTTCCGGAAAGTGGTTTTTCTTGTCGCAAAGGCCGGAAAAATCTAGAGTCTTTTACTTGGCTAAGTAAAAGATATTTCTCGAATATCTCGCGCGAAATACGGCAAGAAAATCAAGTCAAATCGGCACAAAATATTCCCGAAAAGTCCAAAAATCGAATGTATATACGCTCCATGAGCGTATATACGCCAAATATGAGCGTATATACGCTTCCTATGAGCGTATATACGCTTCCTATGAGCGTATATACGCTCAAAGGAAGCGTATATATGCTCAAATTTAAGCGTATGTACGCTCATTTTTTGTCGTGTTTCCCAAGCTATTTTAGCCTATAAATAGGATCCTTTGGACCCCAAATGCGGAGGTCGAAAAATGACGGAAAAACTCTCTTTGCTCTCCATAAACATCTTTAAGCTCTTCTAAACACAATCAAACACATTCACAATTCATTCGATTCAATTCAATTCAAATTCAATTCTTCTAGTGGCACTTTGCGCATAATTCAATAACGTTTCGACCGCCACTTACAAGGTACTAACTCTGAGACTCTCATTTCATAATCGCTTAACTCTATTCATAAATTAAAAATATGTTTAATTAAAGGCTTGACATACCATTCATCAATAACAACAATGTAGAACTAATCAAATACTTCAATATTTGTTTTTTTTTTTTGCAAAAATATGTTATAATTTAATTTCGAGTTCAAGAATAATTCAATATCACGTTCAATGTTCAATATCCCATTTCAACACTATGTTTAATTCAATTTTGAGTACTATAATCAATCTAAAACTTGCTAGAAACTGACGTAGTAATTTTAGAATTGATCCATGTAATATTGTTAGGATTTGGCGTGCTTGGTCCCATGAAACTTTATATAATGTGATTATGTTTTGTAAGTGAGTAAATTCTCTTTATAATACAAGATTTGTTTGCGTAATCATAACATGGTCACATAAAGTCAGATAATTTGGACAACCGGTTTAGGCACCCANAGATAATTTGGACAACCGGTTTAGGCACCCATAACATTGACATAATTCAAAGTGGTCAATTTGAATAAGTAGCTCACTAATTTTTCTTTATTAATAGTAACCTACTATTTTTAGTAATATTAGGTTAGTGCGCCTTCAGGGTCAAATCGATAGGCTATTTGTATTCAATAATTATGACTTATGGAACTACAATGAGACCGAGTAGAGGCCGCTACATGCGGGCGCATTGGGTCAAAGATCTAGTCTGTACCATGTCCCCGAACGCACAATCTGGTTACTGGGCCTTTTGGTGGGGCCATTAGTTTGGCACCAATGTTTCAAGCGTCCGTGATTAACCTGTATAGGCACGGTGGCGATCCCCTCAATTCGACAACACACCCCAACGCATTCACATGCGGATTCCATAGGTCAATTCTATGACAATGAAGCTGAGGTCAACCCCTAAAGGGGGTAAAGCCTTACAGTTTTTGTCGACTCCGCTGGGGATAATCACCATTTGGTGAGTGGACAGACTTGAAAGTCTCGTAGTTCCATTTTCATAATTAATTGGATTGCGCATGCGACATAGGGACAGACATAGGATTACTGAATTATAGGAAATAGATCATAGGTAATGGGATAATGGGCTTAGTGATTTAGTGGATTAGTCGGATAGTGGGTTTTGGCTTGTTCATCAAGGCTTAATTCACACTATATATACTCACTTAATTTGACAAAATTTGTAAGAACACACAAGCATTCACTTAAGCACTTGTGAGAGAAAAAGTCGAGTGATTAGTTAAGTGTTTGTATTAGTTCCAGTCTTGTGTTCCTATCTAGATTACTAAGTGTTCCAACGTGCTAAAGTATTATATTGAGTTATAATCTTTGAGAAAAGGGAAAGAGTTAAAATCAGAGAAGTGAGAAAGAGAAGAGAAAAAGAAAGAGAAGAACGAGGGTGAGAATTATGTACGTAGTAGTTCCTAGAGGAACTCACGGGCTGGGTAGAGAAGTTTTAGGGTGTAAAGTGGTTTACAGGCCTAATACAAAAGTGGAGTTTTTCTTCCTCTGGCCAAGGAATTTTTTCATGTTGAAATTGTCTTTCGTTCCCTTTGATTCGTTTAAATTGCTTTAAATTCCGCTCGAAGTTCCACACACCAATTCACCCCCCCCCCCTCTTGCAGTGTTCTAGTAGAAACAACAATTGGTATCAGAGCAAGAACTCACAAAATTCAAGCAACCTTGAAGAGAGATCCAGGAAAAATGAACACTCAAGAGAAACTCGAAGAAGGTTACTCAACTCAAATACCTCCTATGTTTAATGGGAAGTTTTACTCTTATTGGAAAAATCGCATGGAGATATTCATAAAGGCTGAAAACTACAAGGTATGGCGTGTGATCGAGATAGGTGACTATCAGGTAACAAAAACTAACCTTAACAATGAAGTAGTTCCTAAAGAGATTTATAAATATGAAAAAGAGGATTTTGAAAAAATGGAAATTAATGCTCGTGCCATAAAACTACTACATTGTGGTATTGGTCCTAATGAACATAACCGTATTATGAGTTGTAAAAGTGCAAAACAAATTTGGGATTTATTGCAAATCACTCATGAAGGAACTAGTGAAGTTAAACGTTCTAAAATTGATCTATTAATGTCTAAGTATGAATGTTTTGAGATGTTACCTAAGGAATGTGTTCAAGATATGCTTACTCGATTTACTAACATCACGAATGAGTTTTCTTCTCTTGGAAAAAATATACCTATTGATGAACATGTTAGGAAACTTCTAAGGAGTCTCCCACAAGATGAGAGATGGAGATCCAAGGTCACAGCACTCATGGAAACAAAGGACTTCACCAAGTTCAACATCGAACAACTCATTGGTTCCTTGTTGACCCACGAGTTGCATCTTGGGGGAAATGGTGAAAGTTCAAGGAACAAAGGGCTGGCCTTGAAAACTGATGATTGTGATGACTCTGATGATGAGAGTGATGATGCTGCTTTACTGGTCAAAAGGTTCAAAAAGGCTCTCAATCGAAGTTCTAATAGGAACTCAGGGAGAAAATTCTCTAGTTCCAAAAGGGACTTAGGCTGCCATAAGTGTGGATCCACTGAGCACTTCATCAATGATTGTCCCCAATGGGAAAATGAAAAAGGGAAGTCCAAAGGCCGAGATTACTCCAAGGATAGGAAGGAACGAAAAAAAGAAAAATTCTATAAACCTTCTTACTCCAAGAATGAAGTAAAAAAGGCAATGGTAGCAGCTTGGGGAGACACTGCAAGCGAGGAAGATGAGGAGGAACAGCCTGAAGAAGAAGTTGCCAACATATGCTTGATGGCCATAACCGAAGGGAATGAAATTCAAGAGGAACTCGTCAATAAGGTAACTCCTGATCCTAAACTCCTAGAAAAATTTTCCAAGCATGACTTAGTAAAAGTACTGGCTTTTCATGAAAATTTGAATATTCCAAAACAAGAAAAATCTGAGTATACAAAGGCTCTTAAAACTTGTAAGGAACATAGTGATTGGCTAAGAATGAATAGAGCAGAAGCTGAAAAATAGATATTTCGACTTGTTTGATAAAAATGCTAATTTAAAAGAAAAAGTTGAAAAATTAGAAAAGGAACTTAGCCAAGTCAGTATGCAACTTAACTGCTACAAGTTAATCAATATAAGCCCAAGCTCCACTAGGAGTTCATCTGATATTTCAGCAATCAAGAATCTCATGTTAGAACTTAACAAAGTTATGGCTAAAAAGGATAAACTCACAATGGAACTTGATAATTTGAAAAATAAAAGAAATTATCAACACAAAGTTCCAGCATGGATTCTGAATGCCCAAACAAAACGGACTGAAGGTCTTAGTTTTAATTATAAAAAGAAAAAGGGAAAGCAAAATAAGTATGTGGAACTCCCAAGTAGCAAGATGTGTCTGTTTTGTGGGAACACTGGTCATATTAAAGATCAAAGTTCCAAACAGAACTCTAGTTTAGATGTGAATGGTAGACATGTTGAACAAATGTGGGTTAAGAAACCTAATGTTGTAGTGTCTACTGAGGAACCCGAGAATGCCCGGGTTCCTGTACCTAACATCTAATCTTAGGTGAAGGTTCTAGTGAGGGGGAACAACACGTGGTACCTTGACAGCGGTTGTTCCAAGCACATGACAGGAGACAAATCAAAGTTTCTCTCACTAGCAGCCTACTCAAGGGGAACTGTGACTTTTGGTGATAATCAGAAAGGTAATATAAATGCCTTAGGTAAGATTGGTAAGTCAAGTTCCCATTCAATAGATAATGTTTTTCTTGTTGATGGTCTTAAGCATAATCTACTTAGCATTTCCCAATTCTGTGATAAAGGGAACTCCGTTTGTTTTACTAATGAGTATTGTCAAATCATTAACAATAACACTAATAAAGTCGTACTTGAGGGAAAACGCAAAGGGAACACCGATGTTGTTGATTTAAATGAAATTCTCAAAAGTAAATTTTCTTGTTTAAGTGTTATTGAGGATGATCCACTACTTTGGCATAAACGTGTTGGACATGGTAGCCTCTACTTGCTTGATAAACTTAGGTCAAAGGAACTTGTTGTTGGTTTACCTAATGTCAAGTTCCTATGTGATAAAGTTTGTGATGTATATGTGAGAGGGAAGCATGTTAGAAGTTCTTTCAAAAGTAAAAGGTTCGTGAGCACCACAAAACCATTGGAACTGATTCATATGGATTTGTGTGGGCCCATGAGAGTCCAAAGTAGGAGTGGAAAGTTATATGTCTTGGTTATTGTTGATGACTTTTCTAGATTTACTTGGACTAATTTCCTTCATAGCAAAGATGAAACGTTTGATGAATTTGTTTGCTTTGCTAAAAAAGTTCAAAAATCTAGTGGTTGTCAACTTGTTCATTTGCGATCTGATCATGGAACTGAATTTGAAAATAACAAGTTTGATGAGTTTTGCAGGGAACATGGTATGGATCATGACTTTTCAGCTCCTAGAACACGACAGCAAAATGGTGTTGTGGAGAGGAAAAACCGTACCTTGGAAGACATGGCTAGAACAATGCTCATAGCAAGCGGTCTGCCTAGGAACTTCTGGGCAGAAGCAGTGAATACAACATGTTATATTATTAATATAGTCGTGATTAGATCCATCACTAACAAAACTCCCTGTGAACTATTTAGAGGAAGAAAACCTAATGTGTCTCACCTTAGAACATTTGGTTGTAAATGTTTTGTCCATAACAATGGCAAAAGGACCTTAGGGAAATTTGATGAAAGAAGTGATGAAGTTGTGTTCCTAGGGTATGCTAATGATAGTAAAGCTTATAGAGTCTATAACAAGGGAACATTAAGTGTCGAGGAAAGTGTACATATTATTTTTGATGCAACTGACTATAGTGTACATAGAGATACTGACATTTTGCGGGAAAATGAGGATTTTGAGGTTGGCTTAGTTAGAAAAGATCCAGATGAGGAAGAACAAACATCCTTCAAGCAGCAAGCAAGAGTTGAAGAGGAACCAGTTCCTCAAGAAAACCATGATGAGCTAATTCCTGAAGAATTCGAAGAAGAAGTTCCTAATGAAGCTGAAGACACAAGGAACACCCTGTAGCTGAAAGTGTTTCTATTTCTCTAGAAAGACAAGTTCCTATCAGAGACTTCCAGCCCAAACCGTGGAAACATCAAAAGTCTCATCCAATTGATCTTATCATTAGTGATATTGCGAAAGGAACTCAGACCAGATCCCAACTAAGGAACTTCTATGCCTTTAATGCATTCTTGTCCCTCATGGAGCCATGAAATCATACCGAAGCACTTGAGGATGCTGATTGGATACAAGCAATGCAAGATGAGCTCAATCAGTTTGAGAGGAACAAGGTATGGCACCTTGAACCTCAACCGGAACACCAAAAGGTAATCGGTCTGAAATGGGTGTTTAGGAACAAACTGGATGAGCACGGCATAATCATCAGGAACAAAGCCAGGTTATTAGTTAAAGGTTACAATCAACAAGAAGGTATTGATTATGAGGAAACTTTTGCTCCAATTGCTAGATTAGAAGCTATTTGAATTATTATTGCTATTGCTTCTTACATGGGCTTTAAATTAGATCAAATGGATGTTAAATGTGCTTTCTTAAATGGTTTTTTAAATGAGGATGTTTATGTTGAACAACCTCCAGGTTTTAAAAATGCTAAATTTCCGAATCATGTCTATAACCTTGACAAAGCTCTTTATGGACTGAAGTAAGCTCCTGGAGCATGGTATGAGAGGTTGTCCAAATTTCTTTTGGAAAATGGTCTTCAAAGAGGAAAAGTTGATAAAACATTGTTTTTAAAATCCAAAGGAACTGATTTTCTCATTGTCCAAGTTTATGTTGATGATATTATATTTGGTGCTACTAACGAATCCTTGTGTCAAGAATTTTCTAAACTTATGAGCAAGGAATTCGAAATGAGCATGATGGGTGAGTTAAATTTCTTTCTTGGCTTGCAAACCAAGTAATACATTCACCAACAAAAGTACATCAAGGAACTACTGAAGAAATATGGGATGGAAACATCTAAGACGAACCACACTCCCATGGGAACCAACACCAAGTTGGATGAGGATCCCAATGGAACAAGTGTGGATCAGAAACTTTTCAGAGGCATGATTGGTTCCTTGTTGTATTAAACTTCTAGTAGACCAGATATTACTTATAGTGTTAGGTGTTTGTGCCAGGTTCCAAGCAAATCCCAAGGAATTACACTTAATAGCAGTCAAGTGGATATTGAGATACTTGAAAGGATTTGACGATTTATCTTTAATCTATCCTCGTTGTGACACATTTGAGTTAACAGGGTTTGCAGATGCGGACTACACAGGAGATTTGATAAAAAGAAAAAGCACTTCAGGTATGGTCTAGTTCCTTGGAATGTGATTAGTTTCTTGGAGTTCCAAGAAGCAAAACACAGTTGCTTTATCCACTGCGGAAGCTGAATATGTAGATGCTGCTGCATGTTGTTCCCAAGTTCTTTGAATAAAACAACAACAACTAAGGGACTTTGGTATTAGGTATGATTGCATTTCTATTTATTATGATAATAGTAGTGCTATATGTATTTCCAAAGATCCAGTACACCACTCACGTGTTAAGTACATTCATATTAGTCATCATTTCCTAAAGGATAATGTAGAGAAATGTTTGATAAAACTTGAGTTTTGCCAAACTGAAAAACAAATTGTTGACATCCTAACAAAGCCATGGAATAGAGAGCGATATGAAAAGATGCGAATGGAACTTGGATTGATAAAATAGCAATAGTAAGCCACGAAGTTCCTCCAGGTATGTCATTACTCATTATGCAGTTCCTATACTTACTTTTTCATCACAATCAAACTGTGCGAAAGCATGTTCCTGATGGAACTTGGTAATGACTCGCAAATGTCTATTAATATTACCCTTAATGTCATGATTGCTTGTCTTGATGATTAACTTAGAAGATAATAATTTGTTATATGTTCCACTTTCATTATTTCATTTTTTTCATTTTATTTTTTTTCACAAATTAATTTTAATTTCCATAAATTATTTTTATTTGTGATTGTTTCATATTCCTCCCCAATAGGTGTGTTATTTTTCATTTTTAGAAGCCATAAATTACACCATAGCATTAACTAAGGGGGAACTAATTAAATTCAAAATCAAATTAAATTAGCAATTCAAATACAAATTGACTAATAAATCTCACGCAGTTCCTTCCTAAATTCATGCACCTACCTCTCATTAAATACCCATCTATCACATCACTTTATATCAACCCTCTCTCATACTTTTTCTCTCTCTCACTGAATATCTCTCTCTCTCTCTACTTTATCACTTTCTCTCATCTTCTCAAACACTCCAAATATTTCAAACACTCAAACAAAAATCCCAAACACCAAAAATGGCCTCTCAACACTCAACCTCACTCAAAACCGAAACCACGACTCCTCAAACTGAACTTCCAAAAATCGACATCAACCCAAGTTCCTCCGCTACTGACTCGAAGAAACGCAAAAGTGACGAAGAGGAAAAGGCGGAAGAAGTCGACGAGGTTGGCACTGAATCTAGCAAAGCCTTGGAACAAGAGGCAAGTAAGTTTGTTCCAATTCTTGCCTTAGATTTAGAATGGTGCAAATCTGTTGATTATAATGAATTAATTGATTTTTTTGAATTTAAAAATTGGGTGAAATTGTTAAGTGAATGTAGGGTGGAGGATGTATATCCAAAGGCTATGAACGAGTTTTGTGAAAATTATGGGTTTGCTAAGGGAACAATTACTAGCAGCGTTAATGGAGTAGAATTTTCTTTTGATGAAAATTATTTAGCAAATTTGTTTGGTGTTCCAAGTGAAGTTTATGATAACTACTTCAAGGGGAAATACAATTTGAAGATTGGGAAAGTGGGGAAGGATGAGATTCTGAAGGAGTTGGGTGAAGTAGAGGGAGTGAATAAAATTGATCACAATTCACTCTCTCCACTCGGAAAATTGATGTTTAATGTGGTGAGAAGAACTGTGTTCCCTCGGAAACAGAAAAGGGGAGAGGCGTGTTTGTTGGATTGTGCTGTGATTAACTGTCTTCTCTTCAATGTCCAAATAAACTTCCCTAGTCGCATGATTTCTCACTTGGATCACACTATTCCAAGTGGCTTGAAGGTTGGTTATGGTACGCTTTTGACCAGAATCTTCAAGAGCTTTAATGTGGCTTTGGAAGGCTATGGGAAGGTGACATTAAAGAAGGACTAACTTATCCAACAATCCACAATGCATGCACTGAACTAGGGGGTATTAGATTGATACATTGAGTGGTACATTGAGATCCTAAAGAAGGAAGAAGAAATAGCAACGATGGTGGAAGAAAAATCATCGTTGAGGAAGAGTAAGAGACTTCTTTCTAAGCTCCACATCGATCTTGAGGCTGAAGGTGAGAAGGAGGGTGAGTTTAATATGCTAGTTCATATGGAATCCAGGAAACTTTTGAAGGAACTAGTTGAGAAGCAGTTGGCTCTTGAAGGCCAACTGAATGTGGTACAGGAAACATTGAGTTCCTTTATGGTTGCATCGGAGAAGTGTCACACTGAGCTTCTTGATTTGCTCCGAGCAAAAAAAGTTCCTGAGTAAGCTACCCAACCAAGGCCAACTGCTCCTGATGAGAAAGGAACCGAGATTGAAAATTCAGCAGCTGTTCCTAACAAGGAAATAGAAGTTCCTATTTAGGAAGTTTCTCTTGCTCAAGTTCCTGATGAAGCATCCGTCAACCCTTAGCTTTCATGTTCCTACCCCCTCCTAGCCAGTGTTCCCCCCTAATCAATCAACTTAATATGGATGTAGTTTCTTATTTTGGCTTCAATTTTTTTTTCTTTCTTTTTTTTCTTTTCTTAGTTGTATTTTGTTAACTTTTTCATTTTAATAATATTTTCACTTTTCTTAGTAATGGGTAGTGAATCTTTTTCTTGCTTTTACTTCATTTCTTATTTTTGAAACATATTTGCACATCAACTTTGTTTATGATTCTTATATGCATCTTGATGGCTAATATTACTAGATTGCTGTTTGAGCTAATTGCTTTGTTTCAGAAACAGATTTTCTACCATTATAGAAGAAATAGTGGCGCTGTGACGAGAAAGTTCCAAAAGGAACTAAGTAATGAGTTTTAATGATGTCAAAATGGGGAAGAGAATGGCAAACAATGCGAAATAATTCAATCCTTATTCCATTAGTAAAATTCATATCAAGAATCCTACAATCTAAAGTACATAGTCAAATTCATCAACTTAATTTAAAAAATCAAAAATTGAAAAAACCAAAAATATTTTCTTTATTTATTTTCCGCATTTTTATTTTTTTTGTAAATAAGTTTGTTTTTGTTTATAAGTTTGTTTGCCTAGGTTTGTCATCATCAAAAGGGGGAAATTGTTGACCCTTGAGTTCCTATTGATTTTGATGATGACTTACACAAACAAACTTAGCTAATAAAAGCTTTGAGTTCCTATGAAGTTTTACAGGTTCACAAAGTTAGATCTTAGAGCAACATGGAAATTCAAGGAGCATTCCAGAGTAGGAACACCATGAGTCTTCTATCAAGTTCCATGGAAAGAGAAGTTCCAAAGTAGTATACTGCAAAGGAACAAAGGAGAACAAAGAGAAGTTCATGTGTAACGTTCTGCATAGGAGCACACAAGAGAATCCACGAGTTCCTGAGTACAAACTGATGAAGGAACAATAGGACAACATCAAGGAGTTCCAACGAAGTTTCTTGATGAAGAGAATAGAAGAATTCCGGAATATTTATGAGAGTAATTTTCTAGGAATTTTGTACGTACGTTAAAGTTTATAGTCTGGATGGAACACGAGTCTAGTTTCTATAAGAACTTGAGTTCATCTTAGGTCTAGCTTTGGGTTAATGAGTCAAAGTAAATTTATCCTACTTTTAGGTCTAGAATAATTCAGTTAAAATTTTCTTTTCCTAATAATTCGAATGGTGCCTTAATAATAGGATCTAGTTAACTAACTTATACTAGGACTAGGGATTGTTTTTAATAATGGCTTCTTAGAGTTATATTAGGGTTTAAACTTCTGAATAAATCAACTAGGTTTTACTGAATTATAGGAWATAGATCATGGGTAATGGGATAATGACTTAAGGGGATAATGGGCTTAGTGATTTAGTGGATTAGTCGGATAGCAGTGGGTTTTGGCTTGTTCATCAAGGCTTAATTCACAGTATATATAATCACTTAAACTGACAAAATTGGTAAGAACACACAAGCATTCACTTAAGCACTGGTGAGAGAAAAAGTCGAGTGATTAGTTAAGTGTTTGTATTAGTTCCAGTCTTGTGTTCCTATCTAGATTACTAAGTGATCCAACGTGCTAAAGTATTATATCGAGTTATAATCTTTGAGAAAAGGGAAAGAGTGAAAATCAGAGAAGTGAGAAAGAGAAGAGAAAAAGAAAGAGAAGAACGAGGGTGAGAATTATGTACGTAGTAGTTCCTAGAGGAACTCACGGGCCGGGTAGAGAAGTTTTAGGGTATAAAGTGGTTTACAGGCCTAATACAAAACTGGAGTTTTTCTTCCTCTGGATAAGGAAGTTTTTCTCGTTGAAATTGTCTTTCATTCTCTTTGATTCGTTTAAATTGCTTTAAATTCCGCTAGAAGTTCATCACAACAATTCACCCCCCCTCTTGAGTGTTCAAAGAAACAACAACAGCGAGCTCGTAGTCAATCCCAGAGCAGTTCTTGATCTATTCTCACCAGGGATAGTTGTTGCAATTGAACTTCGGTGTTTATTATATGACATAAGCTGAGATTTGAGCAGTCATACTATTCTTAGTGTTACTCTTTGATCATGGCCGTTTTATTACTCGTTCATGAAATGTATGCATTGAAAAAAGGGAGTTCAAGTCTTAATGAAGGGTTAGTTGCTGACACAAGTTTTGCTAATTAAAGAATGTTTATGTTAAAAAGACTTGATATGTGTGATTTGTGGTCTTGTTTTAAAGTTGGTAAATAATTACAGTTTAATAATAATATGATGAGCAATAAAAACTCCGGATTTTGTGCAAGT
The DNA here is from genome assembly GCA_008642245.1 of Bassia scoparia. Lineage (NCBI taxonomy): Eukaryota > Viridiplantae > Streptophyta > Magnoliopsida > Caryophyllales > Amaranthaceae > Bassia > Bassia scoparia. Next base: position 2,001 of record SNQN01008138.1, on the reverse strand, counting down.
TTGGAATAATTGGCATCATGGTTGGGTTGCGATTTTCATTTGGCAACCTTCCTAGAGCGTTTGATCAACGCGTCTCTTTTCAGTATTTTTTAAAGGATTTTTATCCACTGGTGTAGATTGAGATTATATGTCTATGGTGATGGAGTCGCGCCCGTTCTGCCATTTGCTTCATTGTTTTGATGCCCTTTGCGGAGGCGGAAGATGAGGTTGTGGCACTTGTGTCTGATGACACTTGTGTCTGGTTGATGTTCAAATTGGAACATGGGGTTGGCCAACCTTGTTGCTGGCTCAATATAAAAAGTATTAAACCTACATTGATTTTCATTGTGTTGAAGTCGAGTAGGCTATTCTTGGCAAGTACTAATCTGTTTAACAGACGTGATGGATGGTAACTATTAGGATTGAGATACTCCTTTGAAGTGCTGATTATATAGTGTTGTATATGTTGGATTGAGGTATTTATTGGATCTTTTGATTTGTATAAAGTTTGTTGAGTTGGTTGTGAAAACATCACCGTTTGGGTTTTTTTCTGTTGTTTTGAAAGTGTCTTGTTTCTTAGAAAGTGTCGTAACTTGGTATGTCCATTTTTTAAGGGAGATGTTGTCCGTTTGTTTTCTTATTTCATAAGTTGTATGCACTCAGCTTTGATGATTGCGTGTGTATTTGTGTGTTGTGTGTCGTCCAAATTTTCCTTCTTTTGGTAGACTTGTGATAATCCTTTTTTTCATTTGGAAATTATGGGAAGCAGACTTTTCACAGGATTGTGCAGGTTGTTGATGGCTATACATGTGCATTTAATTTGCAACATTGGGGTTATGGGGGTGTTCGAGTGTTATATTCTTGGACTATTGTTTAATGTTCCGTCTGAAAATTTAAGTATTTTATAATTGGATAAAATGGCTGTCAATTTTCGTTAGTCTGACAAAATATTTATCCTCGGTTTTGAATAATGGACCAAGGATGGTTCCAAGTTGTACGGTTTTAAATTCTTTGATAGTTTTCCAAAAAGATTTGCTATTTGCTTTAGCCATTTTCCGCTGCAATATTCTGAAACGTTTTCACACGTGGCGGTAAGATGTCAATAGTTCTATGTATCTTCAATTAAATATTTCACAAGAAAAAGGGAGAATTATTGGGGTGTTACATTTATGCAATTATAGGCAAGTCTTAATACGGGTTTCGTAYGGAGTGCGGTGGAGACTTCCTCTACTCATTTCGAGTGTAATACTATACACACAACTCGAGGCATACTCACACTATGCAAAAGCAAGAATTCAATTCTAGCAAAACCAAAGTCATCACCAGATATTGTACCCCCTGAGGAAGAGGGACCGGACTCAGTCCGGCCTAGTGACGCCCCGACGCCCGTACAGGTCAAATTTGTGACTAAGGGTCAAATATGTGGCTAGATGTGAGGTTGGATACTGATGCAGTTGGAGGATGTTTTCGTCATTCTAGAACACCTAACCAAAGATAATTCTCCTACTATCTCAATACAAGCTAATGTATAGGGAAAGTAGAGTTCGTATCTACAGGGAATAMGGACTTGCTAGAAACTAATAGTGAATAAAGACYTCAAATCACTTAGATTACTCTCCGTGATTAAATGTTTGCAAATATTTTGCAATTGTGTCAATGTTTGCAAACGAAGAACCAAAAACGCCTTGTAATTCAATCATAAAAATTCTCAATGCCCATTGAAGCAAAAACAAATTCTTAAGGTTTCACAAACAATCAAACCAGCAACTAGTGAGAACAATGATGCCAACATCCCCTTTCTGCCCAAAAATTCAACAAAGCTCCACATTCCAACTACCATTCACAATTAATTAGCAAATTCCACCACCAATTTCATCATTTAAATTGCAAATTTTCCATCCATCATTATTCACAAGTTCAATTGCAAAAATCCACCAGTAGTCTACGTTTAATCATAAGCATGAGGCAAGACAAATTGCCATCATTAATTGCACAAAATGCACTTCTAGGTTTTCAACTAAG
>SNQN01008136.1:0-30476 GCA_008642245.1 Bassia scoparia | reverse complement strand
CATCTCTGACTTCCTGATTTGTGATCCCCACAGACGGCGCCAATTGTTCCAAGTAATGAAATCTTAAATCTAGAAAAACAGGGAATCTAAATCTTTGTGTCTGAATCTTGAGTGCTGCCAGAAAATCCGTCGGAAAGTACGCCGGTGATCTGCGCCAGGGTCCTGAGGAGAGAGAAAAAGCAGCCAAAGGGCCCAGGGGGTGTTCCCTGGGGACCACCTCCGATGCTTAAGTCAGCAAAAGGAGAGAGAAAATTTGAGAATCTGAGAATTAGAGAGAGAAAGTACTTGTTTTTGTATAATCTCAGAATGAATGAGTGTCCTCCTGTAATCTGATGCTAAGCTCCCTATTTATAGACAACAGGGGGGTAATGTGGTAATTTTATCCTGACCCAGAAAGATCTAGAAGGCTTTCTAGCTTCTTTAGGAAGCTTTGCCTATTTGACCTGGTCAACCAAGGTAGTAATGACATTCCCGTAATAATGGTTAATGGGCCAGCCCAATACATAGTGGGCTGGAACACAACCAAAATGATGATTTTCCATATTTCTACGTTACAAAGGAAGGATTAACTGGTGACATGTTCTTTACAAATTGTATTGTGAATTTGTGATGAGTGTGATCTATGAGACTATGACAATGATTAATAATAATTGATCCAAACGTCGTCGCACAAGTTGCCATGTTCTTTAATTTGTTTTACTCGACGTACKATTTATTTTTAATTTTTTTTATAATTTTGGATAAGTTAATCATCAATTTTTTTATGACATTTTATTTATTTCTTTTACTTCGAGAGTTCGAGTTGACGAATGACGACAATAACGAGTATGTGAAATTTATGTCCCTACCAAAATTATTTATGGACTTTATAATATACGAAAGAATTAGGTGCAAGTGTCAGGTGTGGAACCAAAAAATGAAACTAAATGTACGTTGTGTTCATATTATCATATAAGCAAGTTGAAAAATTCTAGGTGAGAGGGAGGTGCCTATTAAGTTGTCAATACAAATTTTTCACCAAAATTAGTTCAACTTGTCAAAGTCGTAGGAACTCCTCTATTATAATATATATATACTATAGTATATATAATATATATAATATATAATATATATATTATTATATATAAACCTATATAATATTATAATATATATATAATTATATATATAATATATAGATATATATGATATATTATCATGCCGCCAGTGAAAACCACGTTATATGAAAACGGTGTGAAAACCAAAAATAATGGGACATTTTACATCTTAAAGGGGTACATCAAGCAGTAAAGGTACACAAGACTTTCATACTCTTGATGAACCAGTACACGTTGAATCCCCTTTAAATCTTCAATGTAACCCCAGATTGAAAATAACAAGTATATATAGATAAACTGCCGCTCCATCTCCAAATCCTACGTCAAGATAAAAGTTTTAGTTTCATCTAAGTGTTGTGTTTTCACCAGATCTCTATATATAATATATATATATAATATTATAATATAAATATATATAATAATAATTATATATATATATTAAGTATTATCTCTATTATATAAGCAAGGGGAGCAATGTGTCCCCCTCTCTAATTTATATATTACCCTCTTACATGACAAAAAAATAACCAAAAAATACTCACTAAAAGCAATTCCATTATTCTAATCATGTATAACACATAGTTAAGAGGCAATTAATATATCAACAACAAACTATAAATCAATTAAAATAAATGAAAAATAATTAACAATATATCAAAATATTCCAAGAATCATGAAATTAAATTATTTAGAAAATATATTTTTCAATTGCACAACTTTAAAAAAAATGAAATTTGGAATTATCAATTTGCATAATAAAGCATATAACTAATATATTTAAACTATCAATCTAAATTTGCCGCACCGCAATTTGAGAATATCATTGGAATGCATTATACTACTGCATGAAACTATCAAATTTAAATTTTGCCTACACCGCATAGCGTGCAAAAAACAGCCTATAAAATAATAAACATGTTGAAATTTATTAAATTTATCTAAGTACTACATAGTAAAAAAAGTTAGAGTCAACATTCAGTTGACCAATTGAATTTTTTCATATTATTGTCACTTATTAAAAAAAAATTTAAAACCTAAGCACGATCGTGTGCTAAAAAATCTAGATATATATAAGGAAGGGAGGAAGATGTGTCCCCCTCAAAAGACTTTTATACCCTTAATGAAAATTAAAAAATTATGAACTGATGTTCCTAAATTATCCCTATATATTTATGTGATTAAATATGAAAATTGCATATTATGTGAATAATAGTCAAAAACATTAAACAATAACATTATTTCAAATTGTATTAAAACATTAATGTTTTATTTTGAATTTCAACTTTAAAGACATAATTATTTACAAAATAATTACAATCAGATAAATTGATTGCTAATTAGCTAAACTTTTTATTATATACTAACATATAAATCAGTTTATATAAATACGAGGTACAATTTTCATATATATACAAGCACGCATGCGCGTGCACATAAAAACTAGTATTACATAAGGGAAAGGGGAGGAAGATGGTGTCCCCTCTTAAAGACTGAATTACCTAATGATGTAAAAGTCTTAAATGCCCTACTTAAAATATGAAATCTCTTTATTTTTTGTAATTATATTAATTAAGCAATATAAAAGGTAAATGAATTAATAAAAACTTAATTACATTGACTAATTTATTCCCATAAATAAGAAAATGAAAAAATTTATTAATAGTATTGATTATTAAATTCGAATAGAAATTTATTAATTACTTTTTAAATACACTGACTAAATTATACCCATGAATCACTTAATTATTAAAAATTATTTTGAAAAAAATATTGAATTAAATAGCTAAAAATTCTTATTCGAACATACATTAATTCCTCATATAATATTATTATATAACTATTCGTATGTTAGTGTAAGTAATCAGTTGATTAAAACCACACCATATGATTTAAACTATTTGTCTATAAATTTAATAAMAAGAAAAATACATCAAAAATTTGAAATCATAATAACKCTCTATGCATAAGTTTTATTTCTCATTGTAAATTAGTTTAATATAAATTTTTAAAATAACCGCACGCATCGCGTGCTTATAGTGCTAGTATATATATAAGTGAAGGGGGAGGAAGATGGTGTCCCCCCTCTTAAATGACATTAATACCCTTAATGATTTTTAAAGTTAATGRCTTGATGTGCCTAAATTACCCACTCCTCTTATTTATTGCATTTATTGTGTAACTTATGTAGTGAAAACTTAAATCAATAAGGTTTACTCCAAATTGGAATAAAATATATATTTTGAAGTCAACAAATAGTTATATTTACATAAATAATTATAGTTCATTGCTAATTTTCTCTAACCACATATGATGAATTTTACTTTGTACAATTTTCATGTCTCTAAACACGCATCGCGTGCACGTAAAAACTAGTATATATATAAGTGAAGGGGGAGGAAGATGGTGTTCCCCTACAAAATCTCTACCATATCCTTAATGATCCCTTATGAATTGACTATCATATTCTTCATTTTTTAATTTCCAATGATTTAAAAAATACTTAATCATCTCATTTACTTTTCAATTTTCAATTTTCAATTTTTAATTTGTCATAAATGTTGAACAAGTTAAAAATGACATTGTTTTTGAAATTTCAACTAAATACTAATTAAGTAATGTTAAAGTTATTTTCTTTTCTTACCATAATAAACGTGTAACAATGAACCATTGCATAATCTAAGTTACACAAATAAAAAGAATTCAATTGACAAAATAATTTGAAAAGATTGACACAATGAGAAGAAAAAAGTAAAACTTATAATTTTATGTTAAAAGTTACACTAATCAGATGATATTGGTGATACGATAATWRGTGGACCAACATGGAAAATTTAGTGTAGTTATATCGCCAGTTATACTATAAAATTTGTGCACTAAGTATATGTCTCACATTAKTATTCGTCAATCTATATTATTTAAGCACGATTTTTTTCCCTTATATTATATTTATTTATTTTAACATATTTCATATTTGACTAACGATGAATGAACAACTAAAAACTATTGAATTATTAATATAAGAAAAACATACKAAATTCTATAAATGTTTAGTTGTTTGACACGCACGCATCGCGTGCAAAAAATACTACGAAGTAGTATATATATATAAATTCAAGTTGAAGACTTCAGGTATAGAAATCATTAATACATATATATCCTAGTTTACACGGCTTCTGCTTTGTACACCATTTCGTCACATTGCTCATTCAATTCTGCACCTTGATATGCTTTTCTCATCACCTTTCGTTTATCTCTTATTTAAAGCATTTTTGACAGCATTACGTGTTTTAGGTGCAAAGGCGTTCATTGTATAAGTATAATACACTTGGTTGTACCTAAGTCCAAAGGTATTCTAGGTGCATTCAAGTGTTTAATTCTCTCATCTTGGTATGCTTTTGGGTCATATTGAGTCGATGTAAACTTGTATGACATTCGTATTTACTTGATTTGATTCATTGCATATAGTATTAGACATTTTCTTATGATTTAGTTACAATTTTCATATGGCATAGTATATAATTTTGTTATCGTATGTCTGTATTTTTGTGGTTGATTTAACAGGACGAAGMAGATTAAACTAAGCTAATGAGTTCAACACACTTGCTGTTTCTCTTGTGCTGCTGCTGCTATTTCAGTACCTTTTGCACAGCAATAGACAGCATTACATCATCAGACTTTTTAAAGGATTCTGATTTTATAACATCCAACAATGGAAATTTCAAGTTGGGATTCTTCAGCCCTTCAAACAGCATCAACAGATACGCTGGGATTTGGTTTAACAAGGTTCCGACAAAAGATGTTTACTGGGTGGCGAATCGTAACAACCCACTTAACGATTCCTCCGGTGTGATGAAAATATCAGCAGATGGAAATCTGCAGGTCTTGAATGGGAGAAATGACATCCTTTGGTCATCCAATTTATCGGCTGTACTCCCGACTAATGCCTCATTATCAGCGCAGCTTTCAGATTATGGGAATCTTGTTTTGTCATCAGACAACTCTGGAAATAATTCCGGTAACAATGGCACGATTATTTGGCAGAGCTTTGAYCACCCTACAGATGTTCTTATGCCAAACACAAAACTAACCATTAGTAATTCTAATATGAAACATGCTTTGGAACCTTGGAAGAGCCAATCCGATCCATCATATGGGAAATTTTCAGTAGGAACCGACTCTTTCACTCATTCCCAAGTTATTATTTGGGATGGTGATCGCCCACATTGGCGTAGTGGCCCTTGGAACGGCAATATATTTCTAGGACTGTTGTACACCGATGAAGCTAGAAACTACGCAAACACCTATATTCGGCAAAGTGACAGAGATGGGACAGCTGACTTTGTCTACACCGGTGCAAGTACACTGGCCTTTTCTCATTATGCTTTCAGCTATGATGGCACAATAAGCGAGAAATGGTGGGATGGAAAGAAATGGCAGTATGTCTGGCTTGCCCCCGCAACAGATTGTGATTTGTATGGTCATTGTGGAGCTTTTGGAACTTGTAATCCATTAAGGTCTCGTGCCTGCAAGTGTTTGAAAGGGTTCGTGCCCAAGAATCCTGAGGAATGGAGAATAGGAAACTGGTCTAATGGGTGCGTTAGGAAAGTATCGTTGCAGTGTGGTATTGCAGGCAGCAAACAAGATGGTTTTACGACATTAAGCCATGTTAAGGTGCCTGACCATACAGAGTGGTCAATCGGAGTAAACCAGGTTGATTGCAGAAGGCAATGCTTAAATAATTGCTCTTGTTTGGCTTATGCTTATGATGCTGGTGCTGGATGTATGTACTGGAGTAAAGAACTGATTGATATTCAAGAATTCTCCAGTGGAGGGTTGGATCTTTTCCTTCGCCTTCCACATTCAGAGCTAGGTACATTTTGCCTTGTTTGTTTGTTTTTTTTTCTTTAACTGATATATGCAGCCGATACATATAATTCCTTTTCTGCCCGGCCAGCATAACCGAAATTGTTTTGTAGAGTTTTTGTCAACATTGAAAATTTCTATTGTCTTGCAGGTACGAAGAATACGAAAAAGGTGGTTATTATAGTGGCAGTTGCCATAGCCTCTATTGGAGTTGCTGCTTTGATTTACATTCTGTGGATATGGATGAGGTCTAGAGCAGGTAACTCCTAAATTTTTATGTGTGTTAATCCTGTCTTTGCACCCCAAAATTAAAAGAGTTAATCAATAATGCATGACTGAGTATACCGAAGAGCACAAGTATATCTAGAAAGAACTTACCATAAATTCATTAATGGTGATACATATACCATACAACTGATCAGAAGGTTTACTAATTGAGGGGAAAGTTGTGTAACATGCTAATTTCCTTGTGAATGTATCATGGAGATTCTGATTTAGAAGCACTATTTGATTAACAGATTCTTCACTGTGAATAGAACAATGAGATTATGGTGGGGCTTTCTTGTTCTTCTTGAACGTTATGAGTTAAAAATAATCTGTAATATTGAGTAATTGTATGTATAATGCCAAACAGTTGGAAGGAAAAAGGACGCGCTAGAGAATTTGAAGCATAAGGAAAATGGCGACCAAGTTCAGTTTGAAGACTTACCATTGTTTGAATTCAAAAGGCTTGCAATAGCAACAAATGACTTCGACGATAGTACCAAGCTCGGACAAGGAGGTTTTGGACCGGTCTTCAAGGTAGCCTAAGTTAGTAAATTGTTGAAACTTTGATCTGTTATTATCAAGGAAAGTACTAATAAGTTCATGTTTTACTTAAAATTTTGATCATTATAATCAGGGGAACATGGAAAACGGAGTCCAAATAGCAGTGAAAAGACTTTCTGCAGCTTCTGGACAAGGCTTGGAAGAGTTCATGAATGAAGTAGTTGTCATATCAAAACTTCAGCACAGAAATCTTGTAAAACTTCTGGGTTGTTGTGTACAAAACAACGAAAAAATGCTGATTTACGAGTACATGCCTAATAAGAGCTTAGACTTCTTTCTGTTTGGTATGTGAAAGCAAAATTACGATTCATCTTTAATCTAAACTAGGTCTGATATGAATATTGACACACCTTTTATGTTCTATAATGACATTCAGATCCTGAGAAGCGAAAGCTTCTGAACTGGGAGAAACGTTTCACCATCATTGAAGGCATAAGTAGAGGCCTGCTTTATCTTCATAGGGATTCTAGATTAAGAATTATTCATCGTGATCTTAAAGCAAGCAACATTTTGTTGGATGAGGATCTAATCCCGAAGATTTCAGACTTCGGGATGGCACGTATTTTTAACCATAAACAGGATCAAGATAACACTAGAAGGGTTGTTGGAACATAGTAAGTTCTTCAACATCTATTCTTATATTTATAATTTAATTAGGTACTGTACTTAAAGATTCATGTTGACAGAAGTACAGAACTTCTAACACATTTTTGTTTGACAATGCAGTGGATATATGTCTCCTGAATATGCAATGGAAGGTCATTTTTCTGAAAAATCCGATGTGTACAGCTTTGGTGTCCTACTGCTGGAGATCATGACTGGAAAAAAGAATAACAGCTTTTGGTTGGATGAACAGTCACTCACCCTTCTTGGATATGTATGTCCTTATAATTATCGAAGCCCTTGAATATTTGAAGCTCTTTAAGTTTGATATGAACAGCCCCTTTCGATAAAATGATAAATAAACTAAAATTTTGACGCCTAGAACTAGACTGCTGTGTGCTGGTTGCCTTTCTAGTTTTCTGACAATTTGTTTTAATGATTGGTAGGTATGGAAATTATGGAACGAGGATGATTTAGCTTCTATAATTGATCCATGCATTTCTGATTCAATCATTTGGCCAGAGGTTATGCGGTGCATCCATGTGGGACTGTTATGTGTACAAGAATTTGCAGGAGACAGACCAAGCACTTCTGCAGTGCTGTCAATGATAATAAGTGACATCGTCGATCTTCCAAGTCCTAAAMAMCCAGGCTTTACTAGAAGGTTGGTGTCTTCCGAGGCTCAATCCTCTCAATCTCATGGCCAAAGTAGTTCATCGACGAGTAACAATTGCAGTATTACTCATATGACTGGTCGATAACATCTATACTAAGTACTAATTATTCAGTATGATCGCAAGTTTGCTAGTTGTCCCTAGTAATAATGAAACATAGGCTCTTTGTACATATTTTTGGAGAGTTTTTAAATAACATTTGATGAGCAGTTTTTGGGTGCAAATGTAGAGATATCCGTTATTTTGGGTCTTAGATAGAGCATTACGTAAGACACGTGCATCATGACATGTACAATTACTATTAATTTGTCTCAAATAGAGTTGGTAATTTTGGCTTTATGGATACGTTAAGTTGAATTTTCAGCCAAAAAGAAACAATTCATAACCATTGTACTAGATGTTGGGTATTCCCTCCTACTTCGAGGAAGAGCCCATTTGCTTTATATGGGTTATGTTATATTATTTTCGCAAATTATTAGGTACAATCCCCTCCTACCTAKCAAAATACAACCCCCTCCCCCTATCTTATGTGGCACATGATTTATTCCCCTCCCCCTATTATCTCTCACGCATGATTTTTTAAAAAARAAAAAATCATTAATTAAATAAAATTAGRTAGATATAAATATTTGACAACTAATAAAAGCAATGGAGGAYGTTGTATCTTGCAATATAGGGGATTTGTATAATATAGGCTTTGTATTATTTTGAGTTGGTTTTGCCATATGGGCCTAATTCTACATCGGCCCATGTGATGATTTATTTGTTTGGAATGAGTTGGGCTAATTTCTTCTATTATGGAAATATTTGAGTGAGTGAATAGAAGCARCCATAATTTTTGAGCATACAACACATCATACTCACGAAAAGAAACAGAGAGCAAGGTAGAGAAGTGGTTTTGGTGTTCTCCATTGCAGCAGGTTGGTTTTTACTCCCAATCGAAGGCTAAATAAGCTCCAATTTGCTTCAAATTTTGACACAACATTCCTACCATATCAACCCTCACATCCAAYGGTTGGATTTCATTTTGGTTCTCTCTAARTCGGTATTTTCTATACATCCCTAAAACCCCATTTTTTAATGTGTTTTACCACTTGTAAGTGACGTATGTGAAAGTTCATTGTGCCAAGCTTGTTGCTTGATGAGTGTTTATGCCCCTAGTATCAATTCGGAAAGAACAATTGTGCTTTGTACCCATTAATTATTATTGGTGATTAGTGGAAGGGCTTAGTATCGGCTTATGATACCCATGTTTTTCTCATGCTTTGGGTTTCCACGTAAATCCTTGTGTATACTTTGATTTTATGCTTTTGTGGGTTGTTTTTTTTATTGTGCATTATTGCTGTCATTATCAAGCTCATTTGAGATTGGTGTGAATATGCAATTTGATAACATTGGGAAAGAGTATTCTGATCGCTTCCACTTGTTATTGTGTGTCGTTTGTGTGAGTCTTTCCCAACATTGTGGTATTAGAGCCAGGTTGTAGAGGCTTGTGAATTTTGTTCTTGGTTCTTTGTTAGTTGTCGAAATGGATGAAAAAGGAGTGCACGAGATGGTTTGTTTGAATTCTAGTAATTATGTCATGTGGAAAACCAAAATGGAAGACAAACTTTATGTCATGCAAAGACTTATATGAACCAATCTTAAATGGAATAAGACCTTCTGAAAAAGATGAAAGTGAATGGAATTTTTTTAATCGGAAAGCTGTTGGAACAATTAGACAATTTGTTGCGATAATAGTGTTCTCCAACATGTTGCCAATGATAGAAATGCATTTAAATTGTGAAAGAAGCTTGAGGCTATGTATGAGAGGAAGAATACCTTGAGTAAAGCTTCATTGATGAGAAAGCTTGTGAAGTTGGAGTATAAAGATGGTGATAGCATAGTAGTGCATTTGAATGACTTTCAAGGTTTGGTGAATCAATTGTCTACAATGAMAATGTTATTACATGATGAGCTACAKGCCTTGCTACTACTTTGTTCATTACCAAAGAGTTGGGACACTCTTGTTGTGTCACTTAGCAATTCTGCTCTAGAAGGCATGTTGACAATGGAAACTGTTAAATCTAGCTTGTTTAATGAAGAGGCTAGTGGGMAAGAAATGGGAGCTTCTAACAAGTATGAAGCCAATGTTGCTCAAAGTGACAATAGGGGAAGAAGTAAAGAATGCTCATATCACAATCGAGACAAGTCCAAAGACAAGTCCAAGGGGAAATCCAAATCTAGGCCAAGATTTGTTTGTAACTATTGCAACAAGCCGGGCCATATTCAAAGATTTTGTAGAAAGATTAAAAGGGATAATAAATYCAAACAAAAGAAGGAAAAAGATGAATCCTCTGAGCAAGCAGYAGAAGAAAGAAGCAYTATAGCTCTAGCAACTAGTGATGGTTTGTTCTTCGTTGGKGATTGTAGACACCTAAAWATATCTCCCTAAATTGAATAGCCGATGAGGAAAAGTACGATATATCGATATAGATTCGATTTTGAGAGTCGCGACAAAATCCACAAACCATTAAACCACATAGTTATGCACAAGTCGAAGTAAAGTTGAATTTTAAAACGTATTCCGAGAGTTCAATAATAGGCGAAAAATATTTATTTTAATTATTTTCTATTTTTAGGGCATTTTTCTTTGTGAAAAAGATTTTTTTAGAACTATTTCTAAAGGTTTTTTAAAGATGTTTCATTTTCATCTTATTCTTCTCATTTTCTGATTTCGTCAAAAATATTTTTAAATATTTTTTTTTATTTTTCTATGATTTTCTATGATTTTTACAAGTTTGCGAAATGATTTTTTCGAAAATAAATAAATTCAGAAAATTCAGGAATTATTCGGAATATTCTAGAAGATTAATCATGTGTTATCCACAATGGATAAAGGTTAATTGGATAGTAGATTAGATACAAAAACATGGATATTAATTCCCGAACAAAAGGATAGACCGAACAATAATTAAGCACGGATCACTGACGTGGCCATCCACGTCATGACCACGTCAGCACAACCGTATATACGGACCTTATGSTCCYTATATACGGTTGGCATTAYTGTATATACGATTCTTTGAATCGTCTATACGGTGGTATCCGTATTTCTATATCTTTATTTATCTACATATCTTTTCCCTTACGCCTATAAATACATGCTCTTTGTGCTCAACAAAAAATCAACAAATTCTCTTGTATTTAAGGCAATTCAAAACTCTCAAAATTCTCTCTCACAAATCATTCATCAAAATCCAAGGCTTTCAAATCCGTCGCTACTTTCGGTGTCGTTCTTTGCGAATCAAGGTTCAAATTCTGAGGCTATTCAATTCAATTCTCTCTTTACTTTTTAGGAAAAATGGAAAGGAATAATCCGAACTTTTGCTGGTCTTCTATTAATAATCCGAACCGATTGATATTACGGAATATACTAAACTTTAACACCTATCTTCAATTATTATACTAAATGACCTGAAACCTGATAAGCAAGTCATCCAAAATTTTTATTTTTTTCCCTTTTTTTTCTTGGGTATACTGCCAAAACCACCCCTCCCCCTCCCCCCAAAACCACCCCCACCCTACCAGCAACCACCATTGCTCCACCACCCCAGCTACTCATCTCCCACCCTCGAAACCATCCCCCTAACCCACACCGCCACACCGCCACTAATACTCTCCCACCACTCCCCCACTCGCCACTCATCCACCACCCTTGCTACTCATCCTCCACCATCGAAAATCCACCACTGCACCACCATCGACAATTTTTTWAAGTGAAGCTTAAGGCATAATTAAGAGGAGAGATTAAGAAGAGAGAGAAAGTTTGGAAAATTTCGAYAACCACTGCCACCAGTAATTACCTCAACACCACTTCCACCGATGCCACCAACTCCCATTCTACAAAGCGCTACCCTAAGTTCCTAATTGACCCTAACCATCCGAATCCTATTTGACCCTCAATTCGTCTAACCACYAATGCACCACGTCCTCCTGCTACAGCTCCCACCAAAGCACTACCMCAATGTTGTGACCTCAACCATGCCCGAATTYGTGACCCAACCACCCCCAAATTCGTGACCCCAATTACCCCCAATTTGGAGTTCAAAAGTTAGGCCGGGTTTTCAATGTTTAATGTTGTGGTTGTGATAAGAAAGGTGGTTGTGATAAGGTGGGGTTTTGTGGTTGTGATGTTGCGAGGGGTTTCTGGGGTGGCRTCGCGCTGCCTTTGCTCTTCTWCGCCGCTTTTGTGGGTGGTTGGTTGCGAGGTGGGTGGTTGTTGGTCCTGCTATGTGTTGTGTTGGTGGTTGCTGGTGTTGATGTTGTTGCGGGGTGGAGTTGGTTGCGAGGTGGGTGGGAGGAGTGGTGGAGTTGGGGTGGGTGGTGGGTAAATGGTGGTGCGGCATTGGGTGGGAGGAGTGGTGGCTTCTAATTTTTTTTTTTTTAACAATTGAAGCCTATTACCGGTTAAAGAGAGTTAGGAGAGAGAAATAGCAGGTTAACTTAGTAACTTAGTATGTTTATTGAAGATAGGTGTTAAAGTTTAGTATATTACGTAATATCAATCAGTTCGGATTATTAATTGAAGACCAACAAAAGTTCGGATTATTCCTTTCCATTTTTCCTACTTTTTATTATTGTTTTTTTTATTAATATTATAATTTCGCTTTTGAATTTCAATTGTATGAATTTCGCTTTTGAATTTCAATCATGTAAATTCATTAGTATTCAATCGTTTTCGCTTTATCGCAATTGCTTTAATCATAATTGTCAATGCTAACAATCTCTTTTGTTGTGATATGCGATTCAAGTCAAAGCAAAGTTTTGATAAACTAACCTTTGTTTTCTCTTGTGATTGATAGCGAAGCAAGGTAAGTTTGATTTGAATATTTGAGTTTTCTATTGTTGCATTTTAACCATCATCTTATATGTATGTTGATATTGTTTCTGCATGAAATCACTTWTTTATTGCTTAAATAAGACATGAAATTGTTGAATCCCTTTAAATTCAGATTAATCATGGACTAATTGAAWTTAAGCACCTTAAATTTGATTAATTTGAAGTGATCACAATAATTAGGCTAGTTAGTGGTATTTGCATAATAGAAACTCACCTTTTAATAGATTTTTAAGGTTAGAGCGCTTCCTAAGGATAAAATTGCTAAGTTGTTGTGTTTTCAATGAATTGGGTCAAAGATTCTTTCCGTACCATGTCCCCGAACCCATGACTTGGTTAATGGATCAGACAGTGGGACCATTAAATTGGCACCAATGTTTCGGGCGTCCTTGATTAACCTGTATAGGCATGGTGGCGATTCCCCACTCGACAAAATTACCCCAATGCACTCACGTGCGGGATCCGTGGCTCAAGCCTTGGAACAAAATCGACGTAGGACAAGGCCCAACAAGGACACATRCCTAMAGTGATTAAGATTACTTGAACCACGCTTGTGATTATTGCACTTGGGTAGTTGATTCGGGTGCCTCATATCATCTCACCTCACACCGRGAGTATTTCTCATCTTACACTAGCAGTGATTTTGGAAGTGTTAGAATGAGAAATGATGGATCATCAAAGATTTTTGGCATGGGCACGGTGTGCATAAAGACATCCACTGGTTGCAAGTTAGTCTTGGGAGATGTAAGACATGTTCCAAATATCTAATTGATTTTGATCTCTACTAGTTTGCTTGATGATGAGGGATATTCTAGCTACTTTGGTGATGGAGGATTGAAGCTCTACAAGGGGAATTTGATTATTGCCCGAGCTAAGAAGAATGGTTCTTTCTATGAGATGCAAATGTAGCCGATGATTCTTCTGGTGATTTGTGGCATAACAGTCTATGTCATATGAGTGAGAAAGGTGTGCAAATTCTTTCTAAGAAGCAATATCTCCCCGATTTCTCAGGTGTGCATTAAATCGTGGGTTGATTGTTTAGCTGGAAAACAACATAGGATTGCATTTCATTCTCGCCCCCCATCTAGAAGAAAGCATCCTTTAGATCTTGTCCACACTGATATAAGCTCTATGGATGCTAAATCCCATAGTGGTGTTATGTATTTTATTTCCTTTATTGATGACTGTTTTCGAAAAGTGTGGGTATTTGTGTTGAAAAAAAAGATCAGGTACTTTCTACATTCAAGGAATTTCAAGCCAGAGTTGAAATAGAAAACAGGCCGAAAGCTYAAGTGTGTAAGGGCTAATAATGGTGGTGAGTATAGAGGTCCATTTGAAAGCTACTGCAAAAATGAAGGCATCAAGCTTGAGAAGACAGTTCCAAAGACACCTCAATTGAATGGAGTTGCAGAGAGAATGAATAGAACAATTGAAGAAAGAATTCGATGTATGCTCTCTCATGCAAAGTTTCCAAAGTCCTTTTGGGCGGTGGCATTGATCACAACGGTGTATGTAATCAACCTTTCTCCTTCAGTCCCTCTTGATGGTGATGTTCCTCAGACAGTTTAGACAGGGCAATATGTCTCCTACAGGCACTTGAAAGTCTTTGGATGCGGAGCCTTTGTTCATATTCCTAGAGATGAAAGATCCAAGCTTGATAAAAAGATGAAGCAGTGCTTTTTTTTGGGGTACTCAGAAGATAGTCTTTGGTACAAGTTGTGGAATCCAGTTGACAAGAAAGTCCTTAGAAGCATAGATGTTGTATTCTTTGAAGACCAGAYAATTGAAGATATTGAGAAGCCAAAGCAAGTAACATCATCTCATGCTCCAGTCAACATTGATCCAGTCTTTCCACAAGTTCCTCCTAGAGTTGAAGGGGAAGAACCTCACCAAGATGGTGACCAACATGGTGAAGATGAGGGTGTTAATGGGGATGATGAACAACAARAAAATGAGCCACCACCACAACCTCAAGTAAGAAGATCCACCAGAGCAAGACAACCTTCCACCAGATATTTATCAAATGAAATTGTGTTACGTTTTGATTGGGGAGAGCCAGAATGCTTTGAAGAGGCTATAATGCCATGCAAGAAGAGATGAAGTCCTTGCATGAGAACCACACTTATGTTTTGGAAAAGTTGCCTAAGGGAAAGAAAGCACTCAAGAACAAATGGGTGTACAAATTGATACTTGGAGAAGACGGAAGACCACCCAGATACAAGACAAGAGAATAGTTGACAAAGCTTGTCATCAGAAGAAGGGTGTTGATTTTGATGAGATTTTCTCTCCAACTGTGAAAATGTCTTCAATTYGAGTTGTTCTTGGCTTAGCCGCAAGTTTGGATTTAGAAGTTAAACAACTTGATGTGAAGACGACATTCCTCCATGGTGACTTAGAGGAGRAAATTTATACGGAGCAACCTGAAGGCTTTGAGGTCAAGGGAAAAGAGGATCTTGTATGTCGCCTGAAGAAGAGCTTGTATGGCTTGAAACAAGCACCATGACAATGGTATAAGAAATTTGAATCTTCTATTGTTRATCATGGTTTCCACAAGACACAAGCCGATCATTGTATATTTGTGAAGAATAATGCCGAAAGTGATTTCCTTATTCTCTTGTTATATGTGGATGATATGTTAATTGTWGGTAGTAATACCAAGAAAATTGCTAACCTCAAAGCAAGTTTGAACAAAAATTTTGAAATGATAGATCTTGGCCCTGCAAAGCAAATTTTGGGCATACAAATTTCCTGTGATAGGAAGAATAAGAAATTGTGGCTATCACAAGAAAGCTACATTCAAAAGGTGCTGCAAAAGTTCAACATGAACAAGGCTAAACCCGTGTCTTCTCCACTTGCAAATCACATGAAGTTGAGCTTGAATCAATGTCCTGTAGGTGATAACGAGAAGAAAAAAATGAAGAATGTTCCTTATGCATCCGCCATGGGAAGTTTGATGTATGCCATGGTATATATGTACAAGACCAGATATTGCTCATGCTGTTGGAGTTGTTAGCAGAATCATGTCTAATCCTGGAAAGGAGCATTGGGCAGTTGTGAAATAGATCCTCAGGTATCTAAGGGGTACTTTTACAGTGAGTTTGTGCTTTGGTTCTGATCAACATGTGATAGATGGCCGGCTACACGGATGCAGATATGTCAGGTGATCTTGATTCTAGCAAGTCTACTTCTGGGAACTTAATGACTTTTTGTAGGGGGAGCCATCTCATGTCAATCAAAGTTGCAAATATGTGTTACCTTGTCCACTACATAAGCTGCGTATATAGCAACCGTTGAAGCTGGTAAGGAGATCATTTGGATGAGAGATTTCCTTGAGGAGTTGGGTTYAGAGCAAGAAAATTACCTACTCCATTGTGCATAGTCAAAGTGCATCCACTTAGACAAGAATGCTACTATCATTTACGAACAAAACCATTCGAGAAGAGATTCATTGATTCGATGAAGCGATAGGACAAGTAATTTGAGCTTGTAAAGATCCATACGACAAAATGGTTTGGATATGTTAACAAAGATCTACCTAAGGAGAAACTTATTTCTTGTCATGTGAAGGTGGTTTCATCGAACCCCCTAAGTAGGAGTAGAGGGGAGATTGTTGGGTATTCCTCCTACGTGGAGGAAGAGCTCGTGTTGTTTTATATGTCTATGTTATATTATTTTGTGTTGGTTTTGCATGTGGGTCTAATTCTACTTGGACCCATGTGATGATTAATTTGTTTGGAAAGAGTATCGGGACAGATTCTCTTCTATTATGGAAATGTTTGGAGTGCAGTGAATAGAAGCTGGCGGATATATTGATGCATTCTCACGAAAAAGTAACAGAGAGCAGAGGCAGAGGTGGTTTTGGTGTTCTCCATTCCAGCAGGTTGGTTTTTGCTCCTGATCAAAGGCCAAATGAGCTCCGATTTGCTTCAAATTTTGACACAACATTCCTGCCATATCAATCCTCAAATCCAACGTTGGATTCCGTTTTGGTTCTCTCTACGTTGGTATTTTCTATACAACCCTAAAACTCCATTTTTTTTATGTGTTTTACCACTTGTAAGTGACGTATGTGGAATTTAATTGTGCCAAGCTTGTTGCTTGATGAGTGTTGATGCCCCTCGTATCAATTAGGGAAGAACATCTGTGCTTTGTATCCATTAATTAGGATTGGTGATTAGTAGAAGGTCTTSGTATCGGTTTATTATGATACCCGTGGTTTTCTCCCGCTCTGGGTTTCCACGTAATCCTTGTGTGTGCTTTGATTTTATGCTTTTGTGGGCTGTTTTTTTCATTGTGCATTATTGCTGTCATGTTAAAGCTCATTTGAGATTTGTGAATTTGTAATTTGACAACAACTTTGGGAAAGAGTATTTTGATCGCTTCCACTTGTTATTGTGTATCGTTTTTGTTAGCCTTTCCCAACACTAGATAATACAGCGTTTACTCTTCAAGTCATTAAGAGTCAAGACATAAACTCGAAGTAGTAGTTAAAGAGATGATTAATTATCGTATTCTATAATTTTATGTTGTTTGTTTAGTTATTAAACATAACACATTAACGAGATGAATATCATTGTTCTCTATAATTATAAGTTGTGTAGTTCTTGCTGGTGGTGGTTTGGAATATCCAGCATCTGGCATTTTGCGTCCACCGCGCTTTCCCATTGTTTCCAGCTTTYCTTAGATGGACTACGTTGTTGTTCATGGTATTGTGGTAAGTCTTTTTTTTACCCCTTTGTTTGCCTCACTGCATTTGTTCACTGGCTAAAAGGTGAACAATTGAGTTTCAATCACTTCAGATATGTTCAATTAAGTTATTTAATACATCTTGTTTCATGATGTCCATGTCAAAATACGTTTTCTAATATGTGTTTTATATCGTTTATATCTTTAGTTAAGTATTTGTATAAAATATAACAATTACATATTATATTGTGCTTATAAATACAAATCAAACAAGAATCATATTTGTAACACCTACCAAGAAGGATATATAAATGAAAATATATGGRCGAATCATATATGAAGCTATGAATAGAGTCATCGTTGTACATTTACCCATTCCTTTGACTTGCACATTTTTGAGGTTGAGCTTATGCTCTTAATGATTCCATATCCCAAGATATGGGTGGTCCTWTGAGAAGGACTTGATGGTTTCACCTACACGAGTGTGAAGGATTGGTCATCTTCTATGAAAGATTTGGGCAATCTTTCTAAAGCACTCATGAGTGTCTCAAGATTTTAGGTCATACATATTGTTAATTGCGGAGCTTATAATATGTGCTTAGGTAACATGCGTGTTGTCGAAATTTATTTCTAAGTTGAAAGCGTTCAAGGTTTTTTTGGTAAAGGTAAAGTTATATATAGCTTACAAAAAGAACTTTTTACAACCTAAGGACTTAAACAAAGCTTGACAACCCTTCTGGGAAGGCTCCCCAAGCACAGGTAAGTCCAAGCGAGCTAGTTGGTAACAGGCTACCAACTTATCTATAGAATTTGTCAATCCAATCTTTATCAACTTGCTTTATTTTAGCTTTATACAATAGTTTACATCTATGAAAAACAAAGAATTTGATCTGTTTAACTATATAGGAGATAGTCTCCACTTTTTGTTGCCAAAAGGCATTGTTCCTAACCTTCCATATATGGTATATCATAGCAGCACAGGTAGYAGTTACAACCTGTTTTTTGAACTTTGGACCATGGAAGCAAACGTGAAAAGATAGTGCAACCACTCTCCAATACCAGACTAGACTTCCGAAGCCAAATGACACTATAGGAAAAAATGATTATAGGACTCTTCATGTAAGGCAGAAATACAACATTTGTTATCATCACAAATTCGAAATCAATGGGGCCTTACCTTGACCTGCAATCTACCAAGTAATTCCAACCACCAAATAAAGCTATGCTTGGGAACTGAGATTCTGTTCCAAATAGCAGTATCCCATTAAATTGGGGTATTTTGACTCTTGCTTATGTTGTAAATTTTAGAGATGTTATATACTTCCTATTTGCCTCAGGCCACCATTCTTAGATGTAGAGATTCTTAAGCTCATCCCTAAGTTTGCAATGCTTTTTCAAGATCCAACTAGCTGTGATAGAAGCAGCGTATTTTCTCCAGGGCCTACCTTTAGATAGATAGAATGCACCCATTTTGCCTAAAGGGTGTCATTCTTTRWTGTGATCTGCCAAGCAAGCTTCCCGACAACCAAATTGTTCCAGAGCCCATCATCCCTCACACCAAGACCTCCAAATTTATTTGGCTTGCAGTTCTAATCCCAATTCAAATAGCCATCTTTTTTACCCTAAGTTATGCCCTCTTAGAGGAAAGGCCTGCAGATACTATTAACCTCCTTAATCACAACTTGTGGGAGAACCATTATCTACATCAAATATGTGCGTAAGCTCATAAGGATAGTATTGACAATTTGAAGTCTGCTTGCAAAAGAAATATTCTTAGCTTGTCATCCTCKTATTGTAGAAGTCATCTTCTGAATTYACCCCTCACAGTCATTCTTTAAGATTTGTTTGTGAAAATTAGGGGTACCCAGATATATAAAGGGAAGCACTCCTTTACAGTACTAAAAAAACCCTATCGCTTGAAAATGACCTATCACGTCGCCTTTGGTCCATCACAATAGCCCTTGATAAGATAGGTGCCATACCTAATGCGTCACCTTCAACATAAGAAGCAACGCGATACACTACCTATCACATCACCTAAAACATAATAGGCGTTGCGATAGGTAACTTATGTGTCACCTCTTATGTAAGAAGCAACGCGATAGGTAGCATATGCGTCGCCTCTAATGTAAGAAGAAACGCGATAGGTAGCATATGCATCGTCTCTAATATAAGAAATGGCGCGATATGTAGCATATGCGTTGCTTCTAATGTAATAGCGACGCGATAGGTTACCATATGCATCGCTTCTAATGTAACAAGCGACGCGATATGTTCATMTACGCGTCGCCTCTAATGTAAGAAGTAACGCGATAGGTAGCATATGCGTCGCCTCTAATGTAAGAAGCGACGCAATATGTAGCATATGTGTCACTTCTAATATAAGAAATGACGCGATAGGTAACATATGCGTCGCCTCTAATGTAAAAAGCAACGCGATAGGTAGCTTATGCATCGCCTCTAATGTAAGAAACGATGCGATAAGTAACATATGCGTCGCCTTTAATGAAAGGAGCGACGCAATAGGTTACCTATCGCATCACCTAATACATGATTGGCTAAGCATTAGGCACCTAATGTGTCGCTTCAAACTTAAAAGGTGATGCAATAACATAGCACCTAATGCATCACCTCAAACATTAAAGCGATGGAATAGCTTATGATCASTTTTTTTGTTTTTCCAAATCAAAATTATATTATGCCAAATTAACAAATATATATAGATAAATGTTGATATAACCCAAAATCAAAGATTTTTATATTTATTAAACAAAGAAAATACATAGTCACAGAATATGCGGACAAGAAATGAGTATTTTTAAAGTTAGTTTTATTCTCCTAAGACTAAAAACTGAAAATCCTAATCCTCAGAAAGCAATCTTGAAATTTTAACTTCAGCTTAATTACTTTACATATGCGCTCATTCAACTCCACCCTTGTAAAGAGGCTAGTCTGTTAACATGAAATACAAAAAGGTTAAGCCAAAAGCAGTTGCTATATATATTAAAATTCAAAAAAAATGATAAAATGATTTAAGGTATAAAATCACCCATCTTGTTATTGAAGCATGAGCCATGATATTACCCACCTAATAGGCTTGAGGACCAGCAAAGACTGCAAACCAATCTGTTGTGCAACCACTTGATTCGTGATGACCACGTCACTCCAATCTGCAAAAGCCAACCTAGTGATCAAGGAAAAGTTAAAACGTTTTACAATGCTAAGTTCACTTTTAGCTTGAAAATCAAGTTACAACCAAGCGCAAAATGTATCACCTCATTCAGTGAAACTTCTGAAGACTCCTTAGAACTTAGCAAGAAGTATATTCTGGCTGATAATTTCTCCCCTTCGTGAAAATTTGTTCTCCTTATAAGTGTTGTAGCACTGGTAAGTACTATAAGAGCATAATTTCTATATAGGAGCAAGTTACGATATTTGTTGAAAACCAACCTATGATATGAATTATCAATGAACATCAAATATGAGACAAGGGCCACCATGGAAAACACCTGTAGATAGCACTGAACACAACTTGACCACCAAGCAACATCATTGAAGGGAGCAATGGACAGCGTTGAAGCAGCAAAAAAAATAAAGTGTGCAGCTACAACAATAGCATACATTGCGCATTTAGTTAGCAGCAACATCATAAAAACGATCTTGCAGCAGGAACAAAATGCAATTTGAAACGAGAATTAAATAAAAGCAATTAAACACCGCTGACACTATTAAGCACATTTGAAATAAGACAAAACCATTTATTTAAAAGATTATGGTTAATAACACCATAGATTAGGATATTATAAGGACATTCCATATGGAAATAAAAATCTCACTAATATAACCAAGTAATCTGAAAAAAGGACAGTCGTAGGGTGATCAAGGATCACTAATATGGTTCACGAAATTAATACTTTTCTTAAGTTCTTGAGCTTAATAGCCTGGGACTTCAAAAAAAATAATTGGTTATGGAAGCTTTCGCTCACAAACTTTATATCTCCAATATATACTTTTAAAGCATCGAGCAAGCATATTGCAGCAGACCAAAGGTTATAGAGAGGCATAATTGGTGAATTGTAAATCTCTTATATGCATATATACCAGCTTTTCAAGTGCATTCCCATGGTATGTGAGTATGCACCATCCAGGGCTTAAAGACATTCCCTCTATTGTTTTGAACTGACCACTTTACCCTTCCATTGAAAATTTGTTACCCCGTTTAAGACCATTTGAACTTTCAGCTTTAACATCTCACCCATGGTTCACTCTTGACTTTCTTTTCAATTTCTATGATCCGCCTCTCCATGACTCCATCGAAGCTCCGTTCTCCATCGAACCTCTCTCTCTCTCCTCCCTCTATTTGGTTTTGCCTCAGTCGCCAATTCCTATTCTTCCTCATCAATTTCTTCGAAATTCATTTTAGCCTTTGTAAGTTAGACTCTTGCTTACTTCTCTCGTGATATTGTAATAATTGTTTATTTTTCGTTTGGTGTTTGGTTGTGATCTGCAAGATTCAATCTTGTTAGCGTATTACAGAAATTACTGGGTTATCATTGTTGTTGAGCATGGAAATGTTTGATTTGAATTTATTTTCAACCACATTGTTATTAACTATTACTGGGGTTATCGTTGTTTTTAGCTATGGATATGTTTTTTTTGATTATTTCAGTGTAAGATTTGAATTTAATATTAATGGATTTTAATGGATTTTTCCATTTCGGAGTATATATATCAGCTCGGCCTAGAGTTTCTTGAGGGTTAACAATGTGGAGCGTAGCTCTGATTAAAATTTGAAGTTAATCTCTGATTAACATTGGAAGTAATCAATTATTTGCACAATTTTGTTTACTTAGGTAGAGGAACTGAAAATCTTATGGATTGAATTATTATGGCAGTTATTAATTATTGGAATTTTGGAATCACTAGTGAAAAATCGACAAATAATATATTGCAAATGCCTCGGTATCCAAAAACACGCAAAGCATTAACACTTATGCCTGGTATGTAAATCTCTCTACTATATCTTATACTCTTTCTAATTTAACAGCCCCGAGGCATTACACTTTGGCTTTAAAACCCGCATCATTTTCATTCCTCACATACTCAGAACCACTATGAGCTCCTCATAAAAATAAAAAAATAAAAAAATTAACACTTAAAACAAATATTACTCCCACTTTGAAACAAACCCGCTACTCGTACATTCTTCCTCCTCTTGTCTATGCTCACCACTAGTCGATAGCTCTCCAGTCTCACCATTGACGCCCTTCAAAGGTTCAGACCTCCTCCACCGCCGCAAACCAAAATACTCTTCTCACATTACCCTCCTTAGGTTCGTCGCGCCTACCACAATCAATAGCCATCGAAAACCCCTAATTTGCAGTGGACGAGAGAATTGCGCCGCTGAATTATCTTGCGTCAAGCTCCCTCTCCTGGAACCAGCGGCGAGCTGCGTCGCTGCAATCACAATCACTGTGTATTAAATGAGTAGAGTTTTTCATCATCGTTTTTCCACCTAGTGATTCATTCCATTTTAATTTTATACCTCAATCTTACTTCTTATATTTTATTTCTTCCTCTGTTTTCTTAACAATGTTCACCCAACCTTCCTTTAACCTATCCAATTTCGTAATTTGATAATTTCAAACGTTTCTTGCCGCCATCATGCCAAATTCTGGTTTACTTCACCTAATTTGTGTTAAATAGACACGAATATGGTTTTTGATCCTTTTCCATTCTTTCACATCCGAAAGTACCTTGCCTGAATCGCTGCTTTTAATATTCCCTTAACCCGAGTATATATCCACCCACTCATGCATCTTAGTTTTCCAAAATTTTTTGAGCCGAAAGACTGAATTTAAGAAATTAAATTTGTATACCTTAATTACTCCCGTTACTGGGATATATCAATCCTATTCAATCATCAATGGTTTTGTATTATCAAATTCTATCCATCTACTGATACCTGGAACCTCTTACCTTAAGTTTTGCTACGAAATGCAGCATCATCCAAATGATACCATAAGTTCCTCTTTCTTACAACCTGATATTTAGACAAAGATATTTTATAATTTGCATCGCGAAAGGTAATATAAGAATTAAGATTCTATAATGTGTGTTGGAGTTGTCCATTTCATGTCACAAATACCATTTCTTCACAGTGTCTACTAGCCCGACCCATACTTCTAATTCTATTACGTCGTACTCACCCAAGCTTATCTCACACCTTAAATCGTTCAATATTCTGTAAATATCGGGTGCAGAAGATGCGAACTTAGAAGTCGAATCTTGAACACAGCGTGGTGAAATAGTTCATAAACAAACCTAAGTAATTCTCTTGACCGTTACCCACGTGTGTTTGACACAACTTGTTAAACAAATACTTATTGCTACAGAGAACGAGTAGTTGCTCATTTGAACTTGCTTAATGCATATTTACCAGTTTAAGCTCGTCAATCACTCAGCGCTATCGACTGATGATTTGAAGCCCTATGCGATTTGAATTGAAAAATCTGTTGTAGATATGCAAATCGAGGTGACGCTAAGCGAAACAATTTAAGAGCTTCAGAATCTTGTTCCATGGCGGCTGAAGTGCCCTAGCCACATTTAAAGAGGTGAATAATGATAGTTGAGAAGAACTGTGTTAACGAGCGCTGAGTTCGATTGAGGAAAGCATAGAGGGTGGACTGCCCTTATTCCCATTTAATGCGTCAAAATGTGTATATATTGGTGTAAACATTCCAACCCAATAATAATCATCCATCTCGTGAGTGGTGTGTCAATGTATGTAGTTAGCATGACAGTCAGTGACCTGGGTGAGAGTAGTGTCCTGGAGTATTCCTTCTCAAAAGCGCTCTTCAATATCTCAGTTCAAAAAGTGATTTGTGTTACTTCTTTTCCCTCCCTTAGCCCTTTAATATTAAAAAATTCGTCTGTTCAGAACCCTGCTGGCTTGGTCTAATCTGTCCATGGGATAGTACTGGAGTTGGAATTTGTATGCTGTGACTCTTCCTGTCAGTTCGTAACCCAACTGCGTCACGGAGTGCTTATCTTTCGTCTCATCAGAAGAATTGATCTAACCAACATGCCCCCAGAGATAGCCCTTGAGATCCCTGGTCGAGGAACAGAAACCTGTTGCTTGCTCATGACCTACGGTTTAATGGCCTTTCGGATAGTCAGTTTACACCAATATCACTCACTTCTTATACCTAATAAGATTGAGAGTGTATTACCTCTGCTATATATAGATGTGCATGGAGTAATAGCTTTGGCTATGTGTCACCGTTTAAGCTGTAATTAACAATGTGAGATTATGAGTTTGTAAGAGCCGAGTTAGCTTGCCCTACTGTTTTTCGTTGCCTTTTGAGTCAGGTCCATTATTAATGGATTTGACAATGTGTTCATCGGACTTAGCAATACTAGAGTTCATACGTTAAGTATATTTTCTGTTGATCTGTGACACATGTGATTGGATACCTGTACACAAACATTATGTCATTTTGGTCTTACTCTTTTGGATTCATCTTAATGACTGTTCACTTTAGCAAGAATACGCGATGTGGCGTGAAGTTCAAACTATAATACCGTTGTACGGTTTTAGTGCCCCTTATCATGCTGTCTGTAAATGTCGTAGATCTTTTGCCACTTAATCGTTAATATAATTGCTATACATGTGTCTTTTAATTACTATCCAATCTTTTTATAATCTAAATGGTGTGTGTCATAATTTTTCCTTGTTTGATTAATAATATAAATCAATAGCTATTTAGATAGTTGTCATTTTTGTTAGTCGTATGTTCTTACTTGCTAATATTCCTGTCTTTTTAGCCATATTTTTGTATCGCAATGATGCCTGATGTCAACTAGACCTATCATTCAGTAATTGCGGACTCATACCAATAAGAATGTATGTATTGTACTCCTTGTTGAAGACTTCATGCGCATGTATGTCTTTGTAAGTGAGTGGCGGTGCACACTTTACATTTGTTTTATGCCATTGGTTGTCAAGAATATCTTGTCCTCATTCCTTTGCTCTCCTGTCTTTCATTGACATATAACCTATACATTAAGGTGTGTTGTCTAAGCTATTTAAGTTGGGTGCCTTCCAATTGATTCTTTGCATGTTTCGCATGTGGGTAGCTAAAGTTCTTATCTATGAAGTGCTTGTAATGTCCATATTGTTAGCTTCACTGTGACTCCATTATGTGATTGGGTTCCTATTATTCAGAATACTTATCATTGAATCCAGTCCCTTGTAAATGTCTCCCGTAGGCTGTTTTGGTGGCTTTGCTGCACCTCTCACAATTATTGCTTTGATTCCGTTTGTAACCCTGTTTGTGGTCTGCACCCCCTCCAACAGCTGCTGATCAGTAAGGGATAATGCCTTCCATTCTTAATTACTACCATATCAATCTATGAACTCAGCTGGCTATAACCTTTATAAGGTGACTATTTCTAGCCTACACTATAAGCGTCACCCACTCTTCGAGCCGCTTGTGCTAGTAGATACGGGCTGCACTGAACATCAAGCGTGACGCGAGGGATAAAGGTTTACATCAAGGGTCTTTCATAGTCCAAAGTTAGTCTTCAAGTGTGTAAAATCGTTGATCTTCTTGTACGTTTCGTTAAGTAAGCTGAGACTGTAGCTAACCTGTTCCAGAGAACACGGACGGAGTTCCTGACGGCCCATGACCGGGACAAGTTAGATTCCACGGTTTTTGCGACCGCTTTTTTTGAAAATCTTCGATAGTACTATGGACATCCGGACCGAAGTTTTCAAAAGCGAGAATGTTGTAGACCCGGTATCTCTGAGTATCCTTGCGATAATGTTTTAACCTGGGTTCCCGCGTTTGCCGTTATCTTAACTTGGTTAGTAGCGCTGTGTCTGAATTTGGAAGTGACGTGCGGGTTACAGGATCATTACCTTTACCTGATGTTCTAGTTTTTGGTGTTTGTGTCTTTTACAAGATCCTTAGTATGGTAACTTTCCTTATGCCCGTATCTATAATGCAATATATTAACAAACTTTCTTCCTCCATTCAACGTGTGGCCCTTGTATGTTCAGCTCGAGCTCTGCATTATTATGTAGAGTGTTTACTGTCTTGCAAATGAGTACATACTCAATAACATACATGTGAGTCATGTAGACTGATATTGAAATTTAATTCCCATTTACGTTCTGATAATTACTAATCAGCCTTATAAATTATATGTCATCTATGAAGAAAAGTCCAAATTTAACATAGTAAATTATACCTACATACATACATTATCCTTACTCAGATACACAATATACATTAGCTACCATTTACTAAGGGAGTTCGCGAGATAAGGTCTTCCCCTTACCGCAAATTGACAAGGTCAAGTTTACTGTCCCAATACTAGAAAGAGTCCACATAATCATCGACGTATCTCATGCTACTCGGAAAGATAAGAAATTTCAAGCTTACTGTTTCTATTCTTCTGAAAGTCGCAAATCGATATTCCCGTTGCACATCTATTTCAACAAATAAATTAAAAATTTAGTTAGACAATATTACTAGAGTGTGATATTGTCAGATTCCTTGTGAGTATTTTTAATTATAACGGTTTATAATAATCTCTAATATTGCTACAAAAAATCTGCCCTCGTGTGAACTTGCTACAAGTTTTCTTTTCTAACTTGTTTATAATACCTTTGATTTTGGTATATCCATTTATCTTAATATAATTTGTATTTGGCTATATTTTTGAATTTGGAAACACTGATCATAGCATTTCATCGCCTTAATGTTTGAGTGATGCATTTAGGTGCAAGCTTAGCGATAGGTATGAAATTTGCCATCCTCAGTTATATCTGTTAAATGAGAGTTCGACTATATATAAAAGTACGAACATTATTCTTATAAAAGGTGAACCTATTGTGCTTGCCATAATTGTTCTATTAAATGATGTTTGCAGACTTATATACATTCATAATCAAGATTGGTAAACCTATGTTGCGTCCGTTCCTTCCAGATAATGGCCGAGCGCAGATATTGCTAAATCTATCTAGACTCCCTTTCATACAATTAGGAATAAAGACCTGCATTCATATAGACCCAATAATACAAAAGCACGAAAAAAAAAACACATAAATCGCCGTATGAACCCTTTTAACCACAGATAATATATTCAGTAGATAAACTGGGCGAGACGAACTAGAAATACTAAAATTTACGATAAATCGACAGTTTACAAACTAATTCATACAAATCAAATTAGAATTGAAAAATGTAGACATAATCCAAATCAGAAAATAAATGTGTGCGTCAGTCAATCAAATCTAACCTTACTCTGAAGTAAAGAAGTCCTGACGAAGCCCAATATCATGACAAATAAAACCCAATAATATATTCAGAAACGGTACTATAAACATAAAAAACATCAAATTAGAACTGGCGTACATAAGCGGTTACAAGAGATGAGGCATGTAAGGGAGCAGTGCGCCGGAGTGTCTGAGCTCATTGGAGAGCAGAATCGCTCCGGGCTGTGTAGTTTACTTAATGCGCGACTGCGCAAGTCTCGATAGCAGGTGGAACCTATCGCGTCGCATTCATTAGAGCAAACGCTTGCTCTTCGCGCCTTTCTTATATTTAGAGCGATGCATAAATGCTACTAATCGCGTTCTTCTTCATTAGAGGCGACGCATGTCAATGCTACTATCGCGTTGCTTCTTATAAGAGTGCCTAAGGCTAGCGCTACCTCGCGCCCACGCCTAATTAAGGTCTTTAAGAGGTGAGTGTGGATTGTGCGTCTCGCGTTTAGAGGCCGCTTCTCATGCCTGAGTGACGGTAGTGTAGGGGCAAGATATGAAGGCACACTCCTCTCTTTCGGAGGCCTAGAATTTGATGGACCACGCCGAACTGTGATACAGGTCATTTCCCGGCGCGATAGGTTTTTGCTGTAGGAGTGCTTCCGTTAGTACTATTATCTGCGTAGCAGAGGTACCCCTTTTTCCGGACTCCTTAAGTGACTGTGGGGTATCGAGATGCTTCTACATAGGGATGCCGTAGTATTTTCTTTTGCGCGACTTCCATTGCTAGTTATGCGCTTTGTGTCCTATGCCTATAATTGACTAGTAAGCCGATATGGTTCCTCTCGAGTTGTGAAATTAGGCGAGTGAATAAGTATCGATGACCCTGCCCTGTACGACCCGTGCGTAGGAGGAGCCCGAAAAATTAGGTTTGTCCAAATATCGTCCAAATCCTGGCTTCTAAGGCGGTGTTCAACTATAAGATCACAATCCAAGCGCTTCGGATTTATTTTAATTAGGGTAGTGTTATTGCAGAGAAAAAATGACAAGCCAAAAACCAAACAACCAATTTTTTAAAAAGTTCACGGTCACCGTGTCCTCATAGCCGGCTGACCGCCGGTTTTTACCCGGACCGACCCGGCGAAACCCGGAATGCATTGATTTTTAGAGGGACCGGAGACCGGACCGGTGGTACAGGGCCGGTCCGGTCGAGTCTCGGTCACGGGTCCAAACCGGTCTCTAAATCCGGTTCGGACCGGGTTATGACACCTAATAGTAACTGTATATCATTAATGAAATTATAAAAAATTGTATAACGATACATTTTAATAATAATATAATAATAATTTATATACTATATGAGATGGATTGGATTATAGTGCTGTCAAAATTCAAAATTTAATTTTTTTGAAATGTTATTTTGGGCTTCTTAAATATGCTTCTCGGGACAGTTATAGCTTTGTTACTTCAAACGCAAGTATAGCGCCCTACGCTGCTCATAACGTGTCTATTAAAAGTGCTTTCATTAAGATGCTTGTTTAGGAACCGCCTATTACAGCTGAGGCCCCCTGAGAGATGATATACGTTATGCTTACTATCCTCAACACAATGCTAGTTGGCCTCTATGTGGAAGCTTTGCGTTTTTCGAGGAAAATGGCCTCCGAAGAAAATGCTATCTTCCTGAAATTGTTGATAGAGGTGCCCTGCAGGTCCAGGGCTGAATGCCCCGTTGCATCGTCAACTTTGTTTACCACTGTAATCAGAGTCAACTACCAAGTCTAATGGGCGACTCTGATCTTGGCTTATTTAGACAGTGCAAATCTCAGTCCCTCACAGCAGGTAGCCTTACTGAATTGGTTGGTTGGTCTTGGTACAAGATTCGGGTCAAGGTAAGGCCTTATTTCGCATTTGTGTGATACATGTTGTATTCTTGCCTAACATTGAGGTCCTAATGTGCCCAATCAAATCCCACTCTTGTACCATTTTTTGGGCCCCATTCCGCAGACGTTCATGAATGTCCTTTTGTCCTAACTTTGAGTAATAAGTGGAGTGAGGTTTTGAAAGCCTTCATGTCGACTAGGTGCTCTTTTGTATCCACGTTATGCGTCTTTCTCCCAATCGATGGTCCCTAATGTTTCGAACATATCGGTTCCATACAAAGCTTGCTAGTGAATTTAATATATTACCATGATGAAATCACTCCCGCTATTAATAGTTGTTTTGAATACTTTTGACATAATCAGGATGTTGGTTGCAGTTGCACGCTTACATCTGTTGTTTTTTCGGCATAATACCCCGATGTTTGAGCTGTTAGAGCTCATCTACTGCTGGTTGGATTAAACCGCACACTCAATTTTTGCTTCTGATTTTCAATCGCTGAGATCTAATTGTATTGGTTTTGCTACGCCAAGGTTTGTACAGATCCCGTAATGGTGGTTGATATGAACATTCTATAATACAGTTGTTAGTCATGTTGGGATGGAGAACATGGTTGACGTACCACTGCTCGCTATGGACTTCCTGTGGTGTGGGGTGAGGCGATAAGCTTCCCAGGGACAAGGATCGGCAACGGGGGG